>KZ651423.1:572385-590258 GCA_001010745.2 Gerris buenoi | reverse complement strand
AGTGGGTGATAGCATGAAAACAAACTTCCCTTGGCATGGTAGAGATCCCCCAAGTTTCATTAATTTATCTCAAACCGTTCAAAAGTTAAGAGGGGGGGGGGGGAGACTTTTGGACCACCCTGTATAGGGAACTTTTTCGCTCAGGGAATAATGGCTTACTTTACTCCCTAGGTGCATAAATAACTATTATTTCAATCAAAGACCGAAAGCTAAACAACTTTCTATAGGTCTACACAATATGATCATAAGATCACACTAATTTGCGTTGTCTTCCATATTGTTATCTTCCCACGCAGAAGGTCCGGTTTTGATTCCCGAATATGTTACACTCGGTGTTCTCACAGTATATCCAATATAAATGATTAGCTGCTTACGTCATATAGTCAAATAGCACCTCGAAAACATCAAGTTCTGATAAACTTTTCTAGGCGCCCAAATATGTATTAAATTTTGCTGAACAGTGTTATTTAGACTATGATAATTCCCGACATTTTTTTATTTGTAAAATTAAATTATTATTACTATTTATANAAAAAATAACACTTAAATCGTTATAAAATCTAAACGGTGAGAAATAAAGTAAGGAAACTTGGGGGATTTGTACCATGTAAAGGGAAGTATGTATTCAACCACTCGCCTACTAGGGGCAACCACCATTTTGCCCCTAGGCGCTAAAATCTACAATTTTTATGCCTTTGCCCCCCCATAGGGGGCAAAATATTGGTGATAGAAAAAAAAGTTTGAAGTTAAATATTCTTATTTTTTGCCGTAGAATCTAAATCTGCTATCAAAAATATACACTTCACGTCAAAATTTTGATGTGAGGTGGCCTGGGGGCAATTTGGGTGGTTGCCCCTAGTGGGTGATAGCATGAAAACAAACTTCCCTTGGCATGGTAGAGATCCCCCAAGTTTCATTAATTTATCTCAAACCGTTCAAAAGTTAAGAGGGGGGGGGGAGACTTTTGGACCACCCTGTATAGGGAACTTTTTCGCTCAGGGAATAATGGCTTACTTTACTCCCTAGGTGCATAAATAACTATTATTTCAATCAAAGACCGAAAGCTAAACAACTTTCTATAGGTCTACACAATATGATCATAAGATCACACTAATTTGCGTTGTCTTCCATATTGTTATCTTCCCACGCAGAAGGTCCGGTTTTGATTCCCGAATATGTTACACTCGGTGTTCTCACAGTATATCCAATATAAATGATTAGCTGCTTACGTCATATAGTCAAATAGCACCTCGAAAACATCAAGTTCTGATAAACTTTTCTAGGCGCCCAAATATGTATTAAATTTTGCTGAACAGTGTTATTTAGACTATGATAATTCCCGACATTTTTTTATTTGTAAAATTAAATTATTATTACTATTTATAATATGTATAATTATTATTATTAATATTTATATTTACTGAAATTTAAAAAAGGTTCGAAATATCTGAGAAAAAAAATTGTCTTCTTATTTTTGATAATCGTTGACTTTCATTAAATATAGTATTGGTTAAAAACACGTCCCTAAAATGGCAGGGGGTGGAACGATGTTCGTTAAGATGAGGGGGTATTTATTACATTTTATATGGAATTATTCAATTTCGGTATAGATTTGATCGAGCTCAATCGAATAAGACAACTTTCAGGTCGTTTGAATCATATTTTATCAGATTTGAAAGGATTTATCGGGGAAAACACGGAATTGTTTGCATCTTGATTAGTAATGATTTTATCGACCTGAAAATTGCCTTATTCCAATAAGCACAACTACAGGACACCTGAATTAACTAACTATATTAATGATTTTATTAATTTCCCCTGTCTTATCTTTTATATAATCGAGTAGTGTCCCGACGACGGGCAACGGCAACGGCAACGGTGACGGGCGACGGCAATGGCAACGGGCGACGAATCACCTCTAAATGATTTATAACATTAAAAATTGATGCGCCATAAGCTGGGATTGAACCAGTGACCTCCAACATATGAGGCAGGTCCTCTACCACCGAGCCACGCCCATACACTGAAGCTACGAGCATAAAACTTATTATTTAAATTATAACTAGCTCTTTTTTAACCATATTTATTCTGCCCGTTGCCACGGGCATAACGGCTAGTCAATAATAAAACATTTGTTCACCCTTAAAATTTTTTGGACGTCGTTTAGACATTTAATTCAACTTCCAAGACAAGAAACATAGATTATAATCCATGTTTCAAGAATAGACGATTATTATTATTATTTATATATTTATTTTTTTTTTTTTTCAATCCCTTATTTTACCCTTATTAAAAGGAGTTTTTCATATTTAACGACAAATTTTCTTGGTTTGTGGTTAAAAACATTGATCAGTTAATTGTAATTTAATGCAAAGAGCTCCTAGAAGAAACTCTAATGACTAAATGAACAGCTGTTAGGAACAGACTGAGATTCCTAGTTAGAATCCTAATTCATATCTAAGAAGTGAGCCTTAGTGACAAAACAAATAATAATAACGATTAGGCTAAAGGGTTCCAGGCTTAAAGATCTTAAAGCACCTAAATATTTTTACTAGAATGTGCCATGGATATGATTTCTCAAACAGAAATTTGAAATATACAGGGTGACTGGCGATAAAGTTTGGAAAAGATATAGGGCGATAGTAGACCTCATACGGAACAAAAATCACCGTATATACCATAGGTCAATTCTTAACCGTTCTCCCACTAGGTCAAAATTAGCGAATTTTCTTGGGGTGTCGTCCTTGCCTCATAAATCGAATTGTTGCTCCTAAAATATGAATGCTAGAATAATGATATTATTATCGTTGGAAAGCTTAGAAAATTTCCTTAAAGAAAAGTAATCTTAATTCTTTTTATTCAGATTAGCATTAGCTGAGTACTCATTTTTATCGAAATTATTGAGATTTTTTTTATTATTTTATTTTTTTGGTGGTGGCAAAACTTACTAACCAGTGTAGGAGCATTGAGTACACTTTCTGGAAAACTTCCTCATTTACTTACCTTTCAAAAACTATTCATAACTTTACCTATTTATTTGGCCATATTTCGAATAATAACCGAAGGAAGTTAGAAAAATTATTGTAAATTCCAGAAAAATACGTACCATACAGCAATCTAAGGGGGATCTAAGTCCGGAAACGGCTTAATATCTCCGGTTATAATTGAGATATTAAGTTCCGGTTTGCGGGTATCATTTACAAAAAACTACTTTTTTGTTGGGTAATAATTTTTACCGTCATATTGGTTGCCGCCATATTGGATTTAACTTTGAAATTTTAAATTAGGACACCCATAAAATGATACATTTTTGGAATGGGCTTAAAAAAAAGAAAACATTTGCCGCAAACTTGAGCTTTCTATCTTCTACCATTCCAAAATGGCGGACACTCAAAGTTTAATTTTTTTTTTAAACTTCGTATTTTTCTGGATTTTACAATCATTTTTAGCGAATTTCCATTGGAAAGAATTCGCTAATGGAGCCACCCTCATGGCGGGAGTTGGACCCGGGAATGTGGCCAAAATACGTTTCAAAGGCTGTGTCTGGATTGAGCTATTTCTGCCAAATACTAAGCCTTTGTTAATCGGTAACCACTACCTTCCGGACCATCTGGACAACAATGAATTACTTCCTTATATACAGAACCTCATAGATTTACTTCCTTGCAACTCTCCAACCCTTTTAGTCGGTGATTTCAATATCCCAAAAATGGATTGGACAAANGCAGTTTAAACTTCTTTCAAACTACTACGATTATACAAATACTACAAATTTCCAATGGAAATTCGCTCGGCTTGCGGATACCCGCGGTAGGATTTATTATAACTTCTACCGGTTATTACTCAAAACATGGCCAAATAAATAGGTACAGTTATGAATACTTTTTGAAAGGTAAGTAAATGAGGAAGTTTTCCAAAAAGTGTACTCAATGCACCTACTCTGGTTAGTAAGTTTTGCCACCACCAAAAAAATAAAATAAAAATTTCAGTAATTTCGATAAAAATGAGAACTCAGCAAATGCTAATCTGAATTAAAGTAATTAAGATTACTTTTCTTTAGTTTCTAAACTTGTAGTTTAGTGGGAGAACGGTTAATAATTGACCTATGGTATATATGGTGATTTTTGTTCCGTATGAGGTCTAATATCACCCTATATCTTTTTCAAACTTTATCGCCTGTCAACCTATATAGTGGTTGGGGAGGGGGACATTTTTTGGGGGTTTATTTTGATTTATAAATTTTTGAGTTTACCATGCGCATGCGCTTATTTAATTTTGAACTTCTGTATATTTTTCCTTCGGTTGGGTAAAAAAGTTGCAACAGTGTTTTATATTTCAGCACTTTCGCTTAAACGGTTCGGGCGCTATGAACCAACGAGCGACGGACGGAAGGACTCGTCACCCTACGCATAAGGGTTTTGAGTTTTGAGAAGTATGTACAAAACCCTAAAAAAAAATTTTTTCGACGTTTATCCTTACAATTCTCAAATAATATGCTTTTTACCGTAATACTCCTTGAAGCAAATCTTGTAGAGATTCGAATTACACCAATTTTAGTTCTCTACACTCTAAAAAATCATCTGAAAGTTGAGGGTTGATGGTTTTCACCTTAGTGGATTGACTAATAAAGTGGCAGGAACGGAGAATTTTGAAATGTCGCTGAAAATCAGAGAGTTGTCTAGCAGCGCTGACAAGAGGTGTCATTCAACGAAAAATTATATTCTTTATAAAGTTTCCTTCAAGGAGTATTACGGTAAAAAGCCAAAAAAAAGTGTGTGATCGTAAGTACTTCCTTGTGATTTTTTTAAATGTTTTTTTTGCGAATATCTCGAAAACGAAGCTGTTCCAGGTCCATGTTTATAAGAACTTTTTTATTCAGCGTCAAATTTCCTATAATAAACACTAAGTGTTGTGCTTTCGTTCGGGGAAACCTTTTTTGCATTTGTACTAGAATTGGTTGTGATCCTGACCAAAAAATGTCACGTCTGGTAACATTCACCATAGTTCAAAAACTATTCCTTTGATCTTATTTATAGAAATCTTGGGAAAAGCTGAAGTTTTTTCTGAAAACGTCACACTTCTAACATCCCTCATTTAAGAGAAATACTCTCAGGAATTTCGTGGTCGAATTTTAAAAAATCCAAATTTTTTAATGTAACAGAACTTAAAAGAAGTTTTGCAGGTGAGAATTTGGAAATAAATGAATGAAAGGTTTTTTATGCTCTTTATCTTATTTAGTTTTTGAGATATTAGGCATTTTTTTTTTAAATTTTCGCGAATCACTTTAAAAAAAGAAATAAATTGATATCTCGAGAACTATTGAGAACCATTGGCATATGCTTACACGACATTTTTTGTTGCATTTGACCCATAGAATCCACCAGTTTATTTATGTCATTTTATCGTGGGTCACCCTGTACTATAAAAAAATGTTGTTCTGACTTCTTAAAACAATTTACAAAGTCAAGTACCTATTTAACCAGAAATTCACCATTTTTTTTTTTTTTTTTTTTTTTTTTTTTTTTTTAATTTATTTATTTATGTTTATTTTTATTTAAAAGATTTTAATAGGTTATGTACAGTTTACCTACCCTAGAAGTGAATTAAATGAAGGTTGTAAGGATCAAAATGTAATATTTCCTTGTTGGTTCTGCCATGTCTGCCAGAGTTTGAGGTTACCACGCCCCTGTATATTAGAATATATTTTGGGAGTATATGCGTGTATAGATGAGGATATATACTCATACTAATCCATATCTATATGAACTTATATTTCAAAAGGTGAAAACTGAGCCACGCTTAAGCTGAGGTTTAATGCGGTCAGTAAGCAAATCTAGTTCTAAGGCTCAAATTCTCAGTAAGATTTAATTCAAAATTGTAAAATTGTAAATTTGTATTTCAGAAATCAGTTGCGTGTGAATTATAATTATCAAATGTGATAAGAAGATGATACGATTCGAGTGTTTTGCGAAGTGAGCACACACACAAACATGTTGTTAAGAGATGTGGCCGTGTTAGTAGGTGATAGTGATAAGATATGACACCTGTACTTGAAACAGGGCGAGGTTCACTCACATGTCATTCCTCAGTCTAAACATTCTTTCAAATTTTTTGTCAGATCTTCTGTGTAATTAAATAGAACTTTATATTTTTCTAAGTTTGAACATTTAACTAGTTACGAGTTGTGATAAGACTTGATAACAGGGAGCTTCAAACAACGCATCAGTTCAGGTAACTAAGCTAAGAAAGTAATCAGCTGGTTATTAATCATTAATTAATATTAGTTTATATTAATAAATATCTATTTTTATTAATTAAAATTAATTAATATCATTAATTAATAACTGGCTGATTTTCTCAAGGTAAATTATTTGAACCCTATAAATCAACATTTTAATATTGTCTGACGCCGAACTTTTTCCGATTTTCCACTCTGTCGCGTCAAAATTTTAGGGTGCAAATAAAAAGAAAACGCCCCAAAACTAAAAAAAGTCACAGAGGAAAACGATGTCAGATTTGGCCTAAACAAGCCATACAAAAAGGTTTGGAAAGAGTATGTATAAGTGACTTTTTTGCCTATGGGCACCCTGACAATTAAATTTGCAACAAATTTTATATTTCAATTTTTTTTCTAAAACCTATATTTTCCGAAATATAGAGCTACAAAGATGCAATATTTTTTGAAAAAACCTCTTTTCTGAGGGCGAAAAGGGTCAATTTTTTGCTATCCCTCCCCCACCCAGTGATTTTTTAGGTATATCCTACATATATGGAAGTACAAATAACCACCACTAACCTCCGCAACTAGGGTTTTGCAGTTATTTAAAAAATAATATTGCAACTTTGAAGCTCTATATTTCGGAAAATATAGGTTTTAGAAAAAAAAATTGAAATAGAAAAATTATTGCAAATTTAGTGCTCTACAAGAAATGATGAACAAAGAACCCCGAAAATTTAGTTTATTGTTGGTTAGTGGTGGTTACTAGTGGTTACTAGTGGTTAGTAGTTGTGGTTAATGGTGGTTATTTGTACTTCTATTGGTAGGATATACCCTAAAAATTTAACTGGGAAGGGTGGGATAGCAAATTGAGGATCAAATCAAAATTGAGGATTATAAAATTTCACACACGAAAAATTATGTTCATTTTTTACGTACAATGAACTGTTTGAATAATGAAGTGCCGTACATGGCGTTACAACGACCAATAATTTAGGATTTCCCCAGCTTTACAGTTGGAACCGTTATTCTTTATCTATGAGCGACGTTTCAAGTCTGATTGCACGTAGTTTAAAAATATACCCAAAAAATCACACACCCCCCAACCACTATATAACGGCTGGTTCTAAAATTTCGAAATAATTCATGCTAATACCCTATTGTGGGGTGATTCAATTCCGGGAGTGCATCCCAAATTCTTAAAAATTGCCAATTTTAGGCGCGAAAATTTAAAGTGCGCCCAAACTTTATTTTTTTAATTTTTGAGTTGGGTATCAAATGAATGCTGCTGAAGAGTAGGGTACAAATATATACATATACATGCTTTTTTAAATTTTGCACTCCTTATCTATACTGGGTGTCCCACATAAGGTGTAACAGAAAAACCTGATGTTCTACATCACACTTCTGACAAAAAATGTTATATAACAAAGGGGATCCACCACGACACTATAAAAATACCTAATAAAAAATATCTTAGCGTTACTTCCTCGGCTACGTCTCGGGATTAAGAGACAATGGTTCACCAACAGTTCCGCTCAGGGAATAATGGCTTACTTTACTCCCTAGGTGCATAAATAACTTTTGTTCATTGTTCTATACCCCGAAGGATCCATTAAGATGTGTAAAGTATTTTAGGGTACCTAAACATCCCATATCCATACATAAATAAACAGTTAAAAGAAACAAAATAAAAAACTACATAAATAATATCTAGTATTGTTAATTTTATCTACTGGCATATGAGAAATTTAATACAATGTTGTTTTCTGTGAAACAGACAGGACGCTTTGTGCTGAAGATCTTCAAGCCACTCGAGTACGGACAGCGTGCAGGACAAATCAAGGCAACAACCAAGAGCAAGCTTTACAGCAACTTAATAATGGAGCAACATATCAGGCAAGATCCCCAGCCGGCAACACAACAAGAAGATACAAGTAGCCAAGTATATGATAAACTAGAACTATTTGTCAAGTATTTTGTTAAAGAATTTGAGGCCAAATTACAGACCTATCATCAGATTTTAGAAGGAGAAACAAAAAAGGCAGGAAAATTCTCAGACGCATTTTCAAAGGTAGTAGGAGAAGGAGTTGGAGGATTAACTGGAGCGTTTTTAGGATATTTTCTTGGTTTCCCTGCAGCAGGAGGAAAGTTAGGAGCGACAGGAGGAGGAGCCGTAGCAGACAAATTAGGGAGTAAAATAGGTAGCGACCATTATAGAAAGCAAGTTACTAAACGAGAGAAACTGGTGTTTCTATTTATAAATGATAAAATTAATTTTAGACGAGAATTGGTAGAAGTTGGGTTTAGCGTTTTTCAAAGCTTCGAAATGCAATTCATGAGCGTCTCTACAAATCAGGGTTCAACAGAAGCGATGCACCTGTTGGCCAGAGACGCTGCTAATAGAGCGATAAGTTATCTTGAAGATGATAAAGATGCCAGTTTAATCCAAAGTATTTTATTGGGTAAATCTAAAGTAGAACCAGTTTTAGGGTTACCTCTTGGTAAGATTATCAATAAGACCTCTGGGTTTTGTGTTCACTCTCAATATCGTTCATCTAAAACAAAGTGGTCAACTGCAAGTCTCTATGAAAAAGTAGGCTTAGTAAGGGAAGAAAACGGGTTTAGTTATTATGAGAAGAAAGATAATAAATGTAAGGTTCAAAAATATGGGTTTCGTCGCCTCTTTGAGTCAGAGAATTGGGATGAATTAGAGAACAAATATAGGAAAGTTAATAGTGTCATAAATAAAAAGTTTACAAGCTACCAGTATATTTTAGACATGCGAGAAAGAGAAAATCATGTAGAACGTATATTAAAAGAAATTAATTCAGATGACAAAGACTTAGCAGAAAAAAGAATAAAGGAAGCGGTACTAGAGGTTAAAGACGATATCATAAAAGAATTCAAAAATTTAAAAAAACAAAGCGATGAAAATGATAGTAAGATGTTGGACAATATGGAAGCTAATCTAAAGCAAATGATTATAGAAGATGTTATCGCAGGAATCAAAGAGAGTATAACACATCACAAAAAAACCCATGGAATTTTATTAGATCAAATACTACCTCAAATCAATCAACTTGTCAAACGAATTCCGCAAGAGGAAACTCAAACTGAAGACATCGTACCTGGATTAGGTATTACAAAATACTATTATATTCCTAGAATACTTTACCATAATGTAGAAATCAGACAAGGTTTTAAGAATGAAAAATCAAAGTTTTATGTTACTAGCAACAATCATGTTGATGAATCAAAACTCCAAACAAATCAAGATATTGTATTAATATCTAAAACTAGTACAGATTTTGAAATTTTGTGTGACAAATACAAAGGTCATAATGTCCATTGCCTTAAGCAGGTGGGAACCAACTTTATTTGGCAACAATCTAAAGGTTCTTTGTCTAAATTAAGGGAGTTTATAGATGATAAAAAATTACCCATTAGCAATGTTGAAAAAATAAGTGATATTCAAGATAAAGTAGTTGTAATTTCTGGAGGACCCGGTCTGGGTAAGTCTACTTTACTTATCGGTAGAACAAGAAGAGGCTAGTAGTTGCGTCAAAGTTATTAAAGTTATCCTTAATGACCACACAGAGGAGATAGATATAGCAGACTTTGAAGGCAATGGGATTAATGAATTTTTTAAAAAAATTACAGGAATAAAAGAACTAGATTTATATAGTTACATTTTGTTATTTGATGGGTTTGATGAGATTGCTTCTAATGACAAATATAAACGTAAGGTAATAAAACTAGTAAAACATTTGAAGAATAAGGTAAAACATTTATGGATCACTACTCGTCCCTACGCACAATACCATCTAGAAGATGAATTAAGTGTTTTTTCATTCACTCTAGAACCATTGTCTGAAGTAACCCAGAAAGAGTTCTTATGTAAATTTTGGAAAGCAAACTTTATTTATGAGGTGATAAAAGAATTTACTAATAAGATAGATAAAGAAATTGAAGATGAAAAACTTAAAAGGCTAGTGGACAAAATCTCAAAAATTATCGAATTAGAAATTGTTGAATTGAAGGATGATGAAGATACTCTAAAGAAAATCAGAAGTTTATCTTCGGAATTTAATCCTGCTAATAAAATAGAATTGGTTGAGAAGATAACTAATCTTACCAACAAGCTGCTTGGTAAACAACATCAAAGTTCCGAAAAAGTTAAAGATGTTGTAGAGAAAATTAAAAATTCCTCAGTTGTAGAAGAAATTAAGGATTTATTGCAGAAACGATCGCAAAATTACGCGGAAGAGCTAATCACACAATTCTCTAAGTCTGTCTCCGATAAAGAAAGAGAGTTTACAGGTGTGCCATTACAGATAAGAATGCTTGCTGAAGCGTTTCAAGAAGAATTTTACAATGATTTAAAAACATGTTATGATCTTGAACCTAATCAACGTGGTCTTGATAAACCCAAATTACCTCCAAGTCTTGATTTACTTGATCTGTATGAACGATTTATTGAAAACAAGCACAGAATTAATTGCGTAGAAAAAGGTAATGTGGTATTATCGAATGAATATGATAAGCAATGCTATGCAAGGTCTCGCAAGGATTTTATAAAAAATTATAGGCTATTAGCTTTACGTTTGTGCTTTGATGAAGAGGATTTGATAAAATTTCTATCACGGAAAAAAATTACAAAAATTACAAAATTAATAAAAGATATAGAAGAAGGTAAAGAAAATGCCGGTATTGTGTATCAGGTCATTAATGGTGAACCAAGTTTTATTCACCGTACTTTTGCTGAATATTTTGCTGCAGATTTCTTTTTTTATATGGTAAATGATTCAGAAGATATTCCAAAGTATAAGCAAGTATGTGACTTTCTACGTGAGTATATTTTTGAAGAAGGAAATGAAGTAGTGCGTAATTTCTTTGATCGTATGTTAGCTAAATCCATAGAAGGTCAAAATAAAGTTAATTTACATGAGGCAGTTTTAAATAAAAATAAAGATAAATTTGTTAAATTATTGTCAGATTCACAAAAAGCGGAAAATATTATTAATAATCTTGACAAGGGTGGTAGAACGGTGCTTCATTTAGCCGCAGCGTATGGTCACCTAGATATTGTTAAAGTTATATTAAAGCAGGATGATGTAAATATTATAGCTAGAGACAAACTGTTTGGTTGGAGTCCTCTAAGCTATGCTGACAGAGGTAATCATTGGGGAGTTGCTGAATTACTTCTGGAAAAAGGTGCAAGTAGTGATGACATGTTGGAAGCTAAAAAAAATGTTGATACACGTCATGATCAAAAGACAACATTATTACACATAGCAGCCCAAAATGGATATCAAACATTGGCTAAAGTGTTAGTAAACGAACTAAATGCTGATATAAAAGCAAAAGACAATATTAATAATATTGCCTTGAATAAAGCTGCTATATATGGTAGATTAGAAGTAGCAAAATTTCTTCTAAACAAAGATAGAGAAACCATTAGTAGCGTAGATTCTTTTTATCAAACACCATTACATACAGTTGCTGCCTCTGGTCAGTACGATATAGTAAAGTATCTAGTAGAAGAACTTAAAAATATGAAAGCTGATATTAATCCTGTCAATGAAAACGGTAGCACACCATTACAAAATGCTGCTGCCTCTGGTCATTACGATATAGTAAAGTATCTAGTAGAAGAACTTAAAAATATGAAAGCTGATATCAATCCTGCCAATGAAGACGGTGACACACCATTACATAAAGCTGCTACATTTGGCCATTACGATATAGTAAAGTATCTAGTAGAAAAACTTAAAAATATGAAAGCTGATATTAATCCTGCCGATAAATACGGTAACACACCATTACATAATGCTGCATTTTCTGGTAACTACGATACAGTAAAGAATCTAGTAGAAGAACTTAAAAATATGAAAGCAGATATTAATCGTGCCGATAAAGAGGGTTACACACCATTACATTATGCTGCTTACTATGGTCGTCACGATATAGTAAAGTATCTAGTAGAAGAACTTAAAAATATGAAAGCAGATATTAATCCTGCCGATAAAGAGGGTTACACACCATTACATAAAGCTGCTACATTTGGCCATTACGATATAGTAAAGTATCTAGTAGAAGAACTTAAAAATATGAAAGCTGATATTAATCCTGAAGATAAAGACGGTTTCACACCATTACATAAAGCTGCTGACTCTGGTCATAACGATAGAGTGAAGTATCTTGTAGAAGAACTAAAAAATATGAAAGCTGATATCAATCCTGCCAATGAAGACGGTAACACACCATTAAATAAAGCTGCTGACTCTGGGCATCACGATATAATGAAGTATCTAGTAGAAGAACTTAAAAATATAAAAGCTGATATTGATCCTGCCGATGAAGAGGGTAACACACCATTTTTATTTTCGTCATAATGACATAAAGAAATCATTGTTTTTCACTAAAAACTCGACATAAACAGTTAGATTAATTAAACAACAGCATATTAGTTTTGTTAAATGTAAACAAACTAGTCGTGCGTTAAGGTTAGGAATTTTTGTTTTTTTTCTTCACTGGGGCGGAGAAATTAGGAATTATGTAACGCCCATGCACAACGAATGTGAGTACGTAAGAATAACTTTCTATGCATCTAAACAGAGATACATGTTTATATTTCGTATTAATGGTAGAAACCATATTTTGTTGTAATAGTAATGAAAATCATATCTTTGCTATTTACAAAATTGAAGTTTTTTCTTCTTTATATATACAGGGTGACTGGCGATAAAGTTTGGAAACGATATAGGGTGGTAGTACACCTCATACGGAACAAAAATTACCTTATATACCATGGGTCAAATCTTAACCGTTCTCCCACTAGGTCAAAATTAATTTTCGTGGGTCGTCCTTGACTCATAAATCGAATTTTTGATCCTAAAATATGAATGCTAGAATCTAGAATAATTATATTATTATCGTTAGAAAGCTTAGAAAATTTCCTGAAAGAAACGTAATCTTAATTCCTTTAATTCAGATCAGCATTTGCTGAGTACTCATTTTTATCGAAATTATTGAGAATTTTTTTATTATTTTATTTTTTTGGTGGTGGTAAAGCTTACTAACCAGTGTAGATGCATTGAGTACACTTTCTGGAAATCTTCCTCATTTACTTACCTTTCAAAAAGTATTCATAACTTTACCCATTTATTTGGCCATATTTTGAGTAATAACCGATGGAAGTTAGAAAAATGATTGTAAACTCCAAAAAAATATTAAGTTTAAAAAAATTGTAAACTTTGAGTGTCCGCCATTTTGGAACGGAAGAAGATAGAAAGCTCAAGTTTGCGGCAAATGTTTCCCTTTTTTTAAGCCCTTTCCAAAAATGTATAAATTCATGGGTGTCCCAATTTTAATTTCAATGATGAATCCAATATGGCGTCAACCAATATGACGGTAAAAAAATATTACCCAACGAAAAAGTAGTTTTTTATAAATGATAAAGACACCCGCAAACCGGAACTTAATATCTCAATTATAACCAGAGATATTAAGCCGTTTCCGGACTTAGATCCCCCTTAGATTGCTGTATGGTACGTATTTTTCTGGCATTTACCATTATTTTTCTAACTTCCATCGGTTATTACTCAAAATATGGCCAAATAAATGGGTAAAGTTATTGATACTTTTTGAAAGGTAAGTAAACGAGGAAGTTTTCCAGAAAGTGTACTCAATGCATCTACACTGGTTAGTAAGTTTTGCCACCACCAAAAAAATAAAATAATAAAAAAATTCTCAATAATTTCGATAAAAATGAGTACTTAGCAAATGATAATCTGAATTAAAGGAATTAAGATTACTTTTCTTTTAGGAAATTTTCTAAGCTTTCCAATGATAATAATATCATTATTCTAGCATTCATATTTTAGGAGCAACAATTCGATTTATGAGGCAAGGACGACACCCCACGAAAATTTGGTAATTTTGACCTAGTGGGAGAACGGTTAAGGATTGACCTATGGTATATACGGTGATTTTTGTTCCGTATGATGTCTACTATCGCCCTATATCTTAACCGTTGGTAACTATGTCATGGTACTAAAAACTTTTTTCAGTCACCCGCCATATTGGCCGGACCGCCATCTTGGAAATATTAAGTGTAAAAAATCCAAAATTTGTCCAGTTGTCTAAGATGGTGAGATGTACCTGTGTGCCAAATTTCATGTTTCTAGCTATAAGTAGTTTATGAATTGAAACAAGCCAACGTACAGACAGAGTCGTTATATAAGGTTTCTTTTTAAGGGTTTTGTAGAACCTCTTCTCAAAAAACTTATGCCGAGGGTGATGTGTCCGTCCGTCCGTCGCTCTTTGGTTCATAGGGCCCGAACCGTTCAAGCGAAAGTGCTGAAATTTGGAACACTGGTGCAATTTTTTGATCCACCCACAGGAAAAATATACAGAAGTCCATAATTAGATTTGCGCATGCGCAATTCAAAAAAATGTGGTAAACTCCAAAATTTTATTTTTTTAAAATTTTGAGTTGGGTATCAATTGAAAGCTGCTGAAGAGTAGGACACATTTGCTATTTTAATTTTTTTATTCTTTAATGTTTTTATAAGTCAAAATTTACCCAAAAAAACATCCCCCCCCCCAAACTTTATATAATGGCTGGTCCTAAAATTTTGAAATAATTTATAGTTATACCTTATGGTGGGGCAAAGAAAATTTCCTGAAAAATGTAATTTATCTTGTCGTTAATAACGATAAAAAACATTGTGACCCCCCGGGGGATCGAACCCGGAACCCTTTGGATGAAAGACAAGAAAATCATAATTACATAACGGGTATGCTAATTCATCTACAAAACCCTAAAAAGTACTTGAGGCAAGTACTTCCCTGTTATTTTTTACTTTGTACAGAAACCTAAAACGGTTGTGATCAAGCATGAGAAAAAGAAATACATGTTTCTTTATTTACAAATATAATCACGTTCTAAGTAAATTACTCTACTTAAAAAAATGTAGTTTCTGAAAAGTAGATTATCAGTAAATGGTGTAATCATAAAGTTTAATAATAAAAAGAACTAGAAAATTAATTTAAGATGGATAAACAACGTTTATCTATAATGAGAATCAAACAGTTTCACAGATTCAATTTCTTTAACGATGAGAATGAATTTATAACATTTGTATTAATTGATTTATTTGTAAGTGTAAATAAATATAATTATTTTATAAATCATCAAATTATTTTTCTTTTTATTAATTAATAGCATACCCTCTATTACAAATTATTACTGAGAAAGAAAAAACGCTTAAAATATTCCGTAGTTGAATACTCAAGTCCGGCTGGTATTATTACAATGAAATTACATCTGGTTGTGTCTTTTTCTAAAATTCTCTTTTCTCTTATTCTGTTCATACTAAACGCGTACGCGCTTTATTTAGATTTGATACTGTCTAAAACCGGTCGATCCATTCTCATGAAAACACATACCATGTCAGTCATCTTTATATTCGATCACATTTTCATTTCGGTCGTAGGTCTTGTAGGTCTAATCGAAGGAATGATGTCTAAATCATCAGTGATTTATGATGATTTGAAATCAATCAACGATGTATCGATGCATGAAGTTAAAAGTAGTAGATATTTGTTCTTCTATACACTTATCATGATCAACTTACTGGCGTTAGCTTTTTACAACAGAGTAAGTATAGACGTTATTTTTTTTTATCCTTATATTAAACATATGCAAATCTTACATTGTTACTTGTTTCTTTTACGCTATGATCAACTCATAATTAGGCAATTAAAGGAAAAGGAGGGGGAAGGGGGTTAGAGGTGATTAGAGGATGTTGGAGGTGGTTGGGGTAGTTAGAGGTAGTTAGTGGTGGTTAGAGGTGGTTATAGGTGGCATGAGGATGTTAGAGGAGGTTAGAGGTGGTTAAGGGTGGTTAAGGGTGGTTAGAGGTGGTTAGAGATGGTTAGAGGTGGTTAGAGGTTGTTAGAGGTGGTAAGAGGTTGTTAGAGATGGTTAGAGGTTGTTAGAGGAGGTTAAAGGAGGTTATGGTTAGAGGTGGTTAAGGGTAGTTAAGGGTGGTTAGAGGTGGTTAGAGATGGTTAGAGGTGGTTAGAGGTTGTTAGAGGTGGTTAAGGGTGGTTAAAGTTGGTTAGAGGTGGTTAGAGATGGTGAGAGGTGGTTTTAGATGGTTAGAGATGGTTAGAGGTTGTTAGAGATGGTTAGAGGTTGTTAGAGGTGATAGAGGAGGTTAAAGGAGGTTATTGTTAGAGGTGGTTAAGGGAGGTTAAGGGTGGTTAGAGGTGGTTAGAGGTTGTTAGAGGTGGTTAGAGGTTGTTAGAGATGGTTATAGGTTGTTAGAGGTGATAGAGGAGGTAAGAGGTTGTTAGAGATGGTTAGAGGCCTTAGAGGTGGTTCTTACCGTAATGGGTTCGTAACGTCAGGTTTTACAAAATCATCTCCAAAAAATTTAGATTTATTAGCGTCATGCTGCATAATATAAAATTAAATTACTTGGAGCAGGTGTTGCAAATCAATTCAGTGCATGAATCTGAAGACTGGACATAATTAAGTTAGAGAAGATCGCTTTGAACTTGTAAACCGAACAAATACTTAATTAAACATATTATCCGCGGAGTTTACTACAGTCATCAGTGAAATAATTAAGATAAGATTGTAGAATTTTCAAACTTTATAAATCTTCTTTCAACCCTCTAGAAACTATATATAACTGCACAGATTTACTTCAACCGTTTTCATTCCTTCTACGTACATACCGTCGATTCTAGATAATTTGAAATCAAAGGCGCCACAAAATAAATAGGATGCATACTCAGTAAGCATTCACCAAAAGGATTCGCACACGTTTGTGATTTGTCGAACTCCATACACCCATTCCATATATTCGCCGATAAAAACCGTGTTCATTCCCTACTTTATCCGGAACTTCGGCGTACGTAAACAAACAATTGCATGTTTTAATGGACGCGCGAGGTTATACAACACGATATTGTGGCGTTTATCATCGCAGGGTATGTACGTGCATCAAGGCGCAAGTCATACACGACAAATTTAAATTTTTGACCTTTTGACTAGTTAATTGTTACGGCAAAACATATTATTTGTCAACTAAAAAAAGTTTGTTGAATTGCAGGCAACAAGCGCAAATAGTATCCGGCTATATTTCCCCTACTTTCTATACCAAGTTCAACTGATTATATTGGTTGTCGATTATATGAATATAATTCAATATTTGAGACAAGTATTCAGCAATATTAATGATCACATTGAAAATAAACTCGTCTCGTTACGTGCAGGTAATTATTTACAGGGTTTTGTAGATTTTTTTTAAACATTTATTTTAACTATCTTAAAGTTTCGAAGTCATGACATGAATTGAAACGTCACAAAATACGTCACGATTTGTTGAATTATTTAAATTTCTTAACGTATACCTAGTAGGCATGACATAATTTAAATCTTAGTAAAATCCTACTTTTATAACTAGCATTTTTTTTTAACAATCTTGTTATATGTAATTGTTGGTTAGAGGTGGTTAGAGGTTGTTAGAGATGGTTAGAGGTTGTTAGAGGTGGTTAGAGGTGGTTAGAGGTGGTTTGAGATGGTTAGAGATAGTTAGAGATGGTTAGAGGTGGTTAGAGATGGTTAGAGGTGGTT
>KZ651423.1:546452-568680 GCA_001010745.2 Gerris buenoi | reverse complement strand
AAACCTTAAAAAGAGGTTGCACTATAAGAAAAGATAAATAAAACGCATTGACATCTAGCGGAATTCAATCGTACTAAGAGCCACATTAGTAAGAAATCAGCGCTCCTACGGAAGTTTTGACAAGTTCTTGTAGTACAATAAAACATTTTTTGCGTCCTAGGACGTAAAAAATGTTTTCTTTACTCCCAGGAGTATTAAAAAGATTTTTTAAGTTACGAAAAAATTGATTTTAGCCTTGTTTTCTAGGCTCTACTAGTTACTATTTCACAGCCTACCACGGAAAAAAGTTCTTTTTATCTTGAAATTATTATTAAAATCAGACAAGTAGATTCTTAATAAGTGTGTTAATAAACAAAAGAAGTTTCTGCCTACGCACGGGAATATGCGAATTTTATAATGATGATTTTTTTTCAGATCAGAATGTCCAAATTGACGATGGTTTAGACTTACATTATCAACTAAGGCTGTTATCAAAAGTGATAACAAGTGATTTTAAGCTGCGGATGATTTTCATCGTCTGTTTCCTTTATCTACGAGCAATTACCTCGAGCTTTGGTTACATTACGACTATGGTTCATTTCAACCAAGTTTTAGACTTCAAAGCTCACGTGAACTACATCTTCTGGTTTCTATTGGGCATCTGTCATCTAGTACACTTGGCTTTTGAAGCATCCTGGACACAAGAAGAGGTAAGTGTAAAAAGCATTCGAACAAAATCAGAGTAACACTACTAGCGTCATTTAATTACGCTAATTAGCATTAAAATGGTTATAAAAAAGGAAATGGTTTAATTGTTTCAGGCCAAAAGATTGGTAATAGTAATAAGAAATAATTCTAATAAAATCAAAAATACATGGCAGGTAAAATTTTTGTCTATGTTGTAATATTTTTATAGATAATAGAATAAAATTATAATTGAAATTAAAATTAATTTTAACATAAATTCAGTGGCGTAGCTAGAGCTAGAACATTATGGATATATATGGATGATTATACATTAGTTTTCAATACACGACTCAGCTACCAGCTGATCTCCCATTTAATCTTAGCATTGAAATTCAAATAATTACTCTCTATAATTTAATTTTAACATGATTAAACTTATCTGCTGAATTATTAGTGTATAACAATTTGTTTAAATATAATTTTTTTTTTACTTTTAACATAAAATTAACATAAAATACTTTAAAATTAAAATCTTATTCAATTATTTTTTTCTCCCTTTTGGAGGTAAAATCTTGTACGTACCTCGGGAGTAAAATTCACTTGCACCCTCGCGATAATTAACTCTCTCGGCTTCGCCTCGAGAGTGAACGTTATGGTTCCCTCGGCTTCGCCTCAGGAACCAACTTCATCGCTCAGGGTGCAATCACTTACTTTACTCCCTTGGTGCGTAAATAACTATTATCTACGATTGATACGTAATATAAGCATTACATCTCTGTTTAGATTCGTACAAAGTGATTCTTTACACACCTGTATTAATTGCGCATGCGTGTCTTTATGTTTTGAACAATTCCTCTTTTTTTCCACTCTAGTGACGTGAAGAAGAAGAATTCCTCTTTTTTCCACTCTAGTGACGTAAAGAAGAAGAATTCCTCTTTTTTTCCACTCTAGTGACGTAAAGAAGAAGAATTATTCTTCAACTTTACACACGATTAGCGAGTTGGTTTACATTTAACATAACTAATTTGATGTTTATTTAATAAAAGTAACTGTTTGTATCGAGTTTTTTTTTGAAAATCAATGAGTGATTTAAGTGATTATGAAGAATATGAGGAGAATAATACGCCTTCCGAAATAATTAATTCGGCACAAAATACAACTAACGAATTGATGTCATCTTTATCAAAAGAGAAATACTGAAATACGAGCTTACATACAGGAAGTTTATTATTTTTTTCTGCATTTATTATTAAAATCTAACAATCGTAGATAAAGTACGGTACGCAACTCGTGCGAAAACGGCATTTTGCATTGCTCGTGTGGTTTTTACTACCCTTGCTGTCGCTCGGGTGTAAACTCCACACTCGCATGCAAAATGCTACTTTCCACACTCGACGTGTAATGTACTATTCTCTTACTACCTTCTAACTCACTATTTTTATCATCTCTAGCTAATGTCCATTTATCACTTCTCTGAATTCCTCTTATCAATCAATAACTGCTTGATTCACCTTTAAAATTTTATCAATTTTATCACCTTTTATCTAACTCTTATCACCTCAATCTATTTACCTCCTAAACCCTCTTGTCATTGCTTTAAGAAAGCATATATGTATTTATCTCTCCTTTAACTGACTCTTATTAACTTTATCTCTCTTATAACTCTTCAATCCCTGTTTATCACTATAAAAATACCTTACCACCTCTCTTATCACACCTTTATAACCAACTTTTATCACTTCTAACATCTCTTATAACTTCTCTTTATCACTTCACGACCATTTACCAAATTCTATCACTTCAACCAAATCTTAATCACTTAAACTTCCAGTTAAACACTTTTTTCTAACCAATCATATCTTTTTTAAAAAATCTATTTAATCTCTAACTCTGACCACCTCTTAACGCCTCTTTATCCTTCATTTATCACTTCTAATACCTCTTATAGGTACTCTTATCTCATCTATCTACCTCCCTATAAACCCTATTTTTAATAGAATTTTTAATTTTATTTCCCTAGACCTCTCAAAAAGCTTTAGTAGCGTGTAAATAACTACTCTATATTAGACATATTGAAGTTATTTTTTGTTAGTAAAACTTCTTTAGCGGCGGTAGAGTGAATTTGTTTCATGTAGCGAAACGTGTAACGAATTTTGTGATTCGAGACTCGTCCAAGTGTAACTTTTTACAGATTAATTGTATTATATCTATTTAAAGACCGGCAAATCAAAACAAAAATTTATTTTATTGGAATAAATGTGTTTTCCTTAGCGTAGCAATCTTTTTTTTTCAATTAAACTTCCCACAATCATTTCTTAATTCTAAAATAATAAATCGTCAAAAAATGGAAGAGCATTCTAGCATTAAAGCATTCTAGAACTTAAGTTTCACTTCTAATGCGTGAGAGCCTCACACTTTTTTTTTTTTTTTTTTTGAATTTCAGGAGAAGCGGATTATGATGAAATTAATTTATCAGGATGTTAACTTTACACCTCTGAATCTTCTTCAGGTTGAAAAACTCATGCTCTTACCGGTAAATCAACCCATAGCACTGATAACATAGCACTGAGATATAGATAGACACGATCGTATTTATTCCTGTTAAAATTATGATTGTATTAGTGATCATTTTTTTGTACAAAAATAGACCAGTTCCTTACAGTTTATCTGGAACCAAATATAAAATAAAACAAATTAATATAAAATATTAGCTATTGCAGTTTGTAATCAATTTTGCTCATTGTAAGGGCATTAATGCCACACATTAATTTACGTGATTCGTGATTTTCTAAATTTGTTCCTTTCATTATTCAGTCTTTGTTAAATATGTATCCCATATTAAATTAATATCTCAGACGAAAAGACTAATTTTTGGCTAAATTAAAGTTTTGTTCTTTACAGATGGCTGCTACGGCTCTTACTCACATTCCAGTTATTATAAATTATCAAATTCTAGAGATTGAAGGACTCATTTGAATTCTCTGAATACTTAAATAATCTGTATTTAAATACACAAATAATCTTTATCTGAATACTTAAATAATCTGTATTTAAATACACAAATAATCTTTATCCGAATACTTAAATAATCTGTATTTAAATACACAAATAATCATTGTCTGAATACTTAAATAATCTGTATTTAAATACACAAATAATCTTTATCCGAATACTTAAATAATCTGTATTTAAATACACAAATAATCATTGTCTGAATACTTAAATAATCTGTATTTAAATACACAAATAATCATTATCTGAATACTTAAATAATCTGTATTTAAATTCATAAATAATCTTTATCTGAATACTTAAATAATCTGTATTTAAATATATAAATAATCTTTATCTGAATACTTAAATAATCTGTATTTAAATATATAAATAATCTTTATCTGAATACTTATAATCTGTTAAACCAAAAACACTACAGTATTTGCATGTTTTCATTTGGGTCTCTTCAGGGTTTTTTTAAATTAGGTAATAATTTAAACCATAATTCTTTTTTTCCTTGCTATATTTCACCCTACACCTTGGGCTTCTTCAGGCTCTACAATTTATATCATTTATACATATTTTTCATAGGACATTTTGTCTTATTAATATTAATTTAAAAAACAATACAATATTAAACTTTATAAATACCTTCTTATTAGATCCATAATTATATTAAAATANCTGAATACTTAAATAATCTGTATTTAAATACACAAATAATCTTTATCTGAATACTTAAATAATCTGTATTTAAATACACAAATAATCTTTATCCGAATACTTAAATAATCTGTATTTAAATACACAAATAATCTTTAGCTGAATACTTAAATAATCTGTATTTAAATACACAAATAATCTTTAGCTGAATACATAAATAATCTGTATTTAAATACACAAATTATCTTTATCTGAATACTTAAATAATCTATTAGCGAAATTTGGAGAATCTGCTATTAAAAAAAATCCTATACAGATAAACGTTTCACACATCAGGTCTTATTTCCGCTGTCCGTCTGATGTTCGTCAATGTTGCGAACCACCAAATCTTAAAAACTCTATTCCAATTTTAATTAAATTCGTCCAATTTCAATGAAATTCGAATGGTTAGACTTAATTAGCCTGATCCCTGTATTATTTTAACCTTCAGCACCTATTTATTTGTTTTCCAAATGCGCTTTTTTTTTCTTTTTTTTTTGCAATTAAAACCTATATCTTTTAAAAGTATACACATCCGGATTTGAAGAAATTAGGATGATTTGACGTAAGTAGCCCAAAGAATGTCCATTATAAATTTCAACCGACTGTCTGTCTGCGTCTGTGCAAATTTAATATTGATTATAAATAAGTGTGGCCTTCTTAAGTGACAATTTGTCCTATAATATAGGACTCGAGGAAGCTATGTGCCATACTAATCGGCAGACTATTTCTTTTTACATTTAAATTAATTATTTCGGACCACGTCAAACGAGCGCGTACAAATTATATCATACACAACTGCTATCTTGAATGCCTTTTATATACTTCAAAGAAATTTTCTCTGTTTTAGAAAATTGATGAATACTATGAACTTGATTTTGTTCGATCCTATTACTTCGTTCTGGTTTGTGTGTCAGTCCTCGTTCCTTAATTTTCGAACTAGTTATAGACCTAACTTAAAATTTTATAAACCAGACAAAAGAAAGTCCTTAAATTAAGGACATTTATCTTGTTAAAAAAAAAATAAAATGAGGATGAAGGATTAGAAAGGGATATTAAACTGTTTTATCTTCATAGGCGAATAAATGTTGTTTCGCTACGCCGCGCCGCGCCACGCCACTCCGTGGCGAGGTAGCAGGGAAACGTCAATCTTTGGAAGGGATGATCCATGAATAAGAAAAGCAAGGCTTATCGGAAAACTGTTTATCAGTACCACCTACAGTTCTGCACAGTTCGCATGTATAACAAACAAGTACTTCGGAAAATCAAGCAGTTTTTAAACTATCAATATAGTTAATTGTTTGCTTAATTTACTAAAACAAATACTTAAAGTTCAATTAAAAAATTATTAACACTTCTAATTAATTCAATAAAATACTTAAAAGCACTAACATTTTCAGTATTATTGATTTTAATATTAAATTTATCTTAAAAAGAAACCTTCAAAAATGTTATAAAAATTTAGTTTTAAATTGAATATTGATTGAAAACTTGTATACCTCATAAGTTCAATAAAACAAGCTAAATAAAACTGTGTAAATTAATATACATTTTTGTATATAAAAATATCAAAATTATACTTTGTTAATTAAATTTGTAATAGAAAATAAAATTGCAAAAGCGTCTTATTAGGTTATTAGATCCTTTTAACCTTTAATAATTATTTAAAATTAAAATTTTAAAAATAATTATAGAACGTTTCAAGTTAAAACTCATTGTCAAATATAAATTTACTCATTTGTTGTAATAAAATTTAATTTAAGATACTGATAATATACTGGTATTATATTGTCTGTAGTTTTAATATTTTTAACGATATTAAATGTATTTAATTTAGTGTACTATATTTTGTATTGAATACTAGTATTAAAATACGTAGGTATTACGAGATATGTTCGGTTACATAACATGATTAATTGATTAATTTTAAATAATAATCACTAGTTTGCTCCAATTATAAAAATTTATTAAATTTAAAATATAATTTACTGCATATAAATGAATTGCATCATTTTCATTATACAGTGATATATATATTATTGCAAATACTTACTATATAGAAGTATCAATTAGAAAAATAATATCTTGTGTAACTTTGAAATTAATTTAGTCTTATAAATAAATAATTTTAATAAAAATATTAAATTTAAATAATTTCAAATAATTTAAATTAAATATCAAATATGTATAACTAATAATAAGGCTTTAATATTAGATGTATAAGTTAACAACCAAGGTGTTAACATTTTTATAACTGTGGAGAAATTGTTCAATATGAATTCGTTTTGGTTTTTGTGTATTGTCATGTTTATAAATGTGGTTGATTGTGGAAAAGTCAAACAAATATGGACTAGTGTTAGTGGTCCATTGAAGATAACTGTGGATCAAACCACGCAGGAGGATTCTAAGGTGAATGAAAATGTGGATCCGATGACAAATCAGTCGTTTAGTGATTTAACAATGAAGTCGTCTCAACTAAAGAATGTTCACGTAAGTTAATTATATTCTACAGTCTATAAGATTAGAGTTGGCACTATAAAAAGGCGGGAAAATTTTGAGGGAAACGATTTTATTGGTCCCCCATGTTGAATGCAACTTCAGGAAAAAAATGCTCTACTCTACCCCTGTTCCACAAAAAAAAAAATAATAACATGGCAACACCGATTTGCCCTTTTTATAACCCCAAAACTACCTCCATGTTTGTTTTTTTCCGCCTTCGATTGTGCCAACTCTAATCTTATAGACTTTAGTGTCCTTTTAAATGAGAGTTATTTCAGTCAAGATTTCCACGTGCTTATTGAGAGTGTCTTCTATTTAAAAGGGATTTGGCTTTATAAACGTAAGAGGAATGAAATTAAGAAATATTAATTTTTAGGGTCCGTAGACAAAACCAAACACCCTTATATTTTCCTGCGTGTGTCTGTCTGTCCGTCCGTCGTCTGCTCTCACGACTACACCTTTCGTCCGTTGACTTTGAAATTTGGCATGTATATGTCTTGTACCTATCCACTCATGTTAAAAATATAGCCATTTAAAAAAAAAAAATTATAAAAAAGTTGGGGTAAAAAAAACGTAAGGGTCATTATTATTATTATTATTTTTTCGACACCGTGAGGGCGTGAGGGGTATCATACGAAAGGGTACGTCGAGCTGATTACAAAATATATAATTCTTTGGTTATAACTTTGATAGGGCGGGCGTAGGCACGTTTGAAGTGGGTGTGATAAGTGTCCCCCACCGATAAAATTCCGAAAAAATTCTTCTTTAGAAAAAAAAAACATTCTTCGACATAAAGTAAAGACATCACATTATGGAAATTTAGAAAAAAATATTATTTTATTTTTTTGACAAAATACGTTTTTTACTACGTTTTTATTAACTTGGTTTCTTGTTTGTTTGTTTGTCCGGTACAAATCTTGCAATCAAATTTTAACTAACATCCCGAGTAGCTAGACATTTGAAACTTTCAGAACAGCTCAGAACACGATGACAATGCATTATTTTAATNGTAATTTGAAATGAAGGTGATTTTTTAAGATCCAGTAATTTGAAATGAAGGTGATTTTTTAAGATCCAGTAATTTGAAATGAAGGTGATTTTTTAAGATCCAGTAATTTGAAATGAAGGTGATTTTTTAAGATCCAGTAATTTGAAATGAAGGTGATTTTTTAAGATCCAGTAATTTGAAATGAAGGTGATTTTTTAAGATCCAGTAATTTGAAATGAAGGTGATTTTTTAAGATCCAGTAATTTGAAATGAAGGTGATTTTTTAAGATCCAGTAATTTGAAATGAAGGTGATTTTTTAAGATCCAGTAATTTGAAATGAAGGTGATTTTTTAAGATCCAGTAATTTGAAATGAAGGTGATTTTTTAAGATCCAGTAATTTGAAATGAAGGTGATTTTTTAAGATCCAGTAATTTGAAATGAAGGTGATTTTTTAAGATCCAGTAATTTGAAATGAAGGTGATTTTTTAAGATCCAGTAATTTGAAATGAAGGTGATTTTTTAAGATCCAGTAATTTGAAATGAAGGTGATTTTTTAAGATCCAGTAATTTGAAATGAAGGTGATTTTTTAAGATCCAGTAATTTGAAATGAAGGTGATTTTTTAAGATCCAGTAATTTGAAATGAAGGTGATTTTTTAAGATCCAGTAATTTGAAATGAAGGTGATTTTTTAAGATCCAGTAATTTGAAATGAAGGTGATTTTTTAAGATCCAGTAATTTGAAATGAAGGTGATTTTTTAAGATCCAGTAATTTGAAATGAAGGTGATTTTTTAAGATCCAGTAATTTGAAATGAAGGTGATTTTTTAAGATCCAGTAATTTGAAATGAAGGTGATTTTTTAAGATCCAGTAATTTGAAATGAAGGTGATTTTTTAAGATCCAGTAATTTGAAATGAAGGTGATTTTTTAAGATCCAGTAATTTGAAATGAAGGTGATTTTTTAAGATCCAGTAATTTGAAATGAAGGTGATTTTTTAAGATCCAGTAATTTGAAATGAAGGTGATTTTTTAAGATCCAGTAATTTGAAATGAAGGTGATTTTTTAAGATCCAGTAATTTGAAATGAAGGTGATTTTTTAAGATCCAGTAATTTGAAATGAAGGTGATTTTTTAAGATCCAGTAATTTGAAATGAAGGTGATTTTTTAAGATCCAGTAATTTGAAATGAAGGTGATTTTTTAAGATCCAGTAATTTGAAATGAAGGTGATTTTTTAAGATCCAGTAATTTGAAATGAAGGTGATTTTTTAAGATCCAGTAATTTGAAATGAAGGTGATTTTTTAAGATCCAGTAATTTGAAATGAAGGTGATTTTTTAAGATCCAGTAATTTGAAATGAAGGTGATTTTTTAAGATCCAGTAATTTGAAATGAAGGTGATTTTTTAAGATCCAGTAATTTGAAATGAAGGTGATTTTTTAAGATCCAGTAATTTGAAATGAAGGTGATTTTTTAAGATCCAGTAATTTGAAATGAAGGTGATTTTTTAAGATCCAGTAATTTGAAATGAAGGTGATTTTTTAAGATCCAGTAATTTGAAATGAAGGTGATTTTTTAAGATCCAGTAATTTGAAATGAAGGTGATTTTTTAAGATCCAGTAATTTGAAATGAAGGTGATTTTTTAAGATCCAGTAATTTGAAATGAAGGTGATTTTTTAAGATCCAGTAATTTGAAATGAAGGTGATTTTTTAAGATCCAGTAATTTGAAATGAAGGTGATTTTTAAAGATCCAGTAATTTGAAATGAAGGTGATTTTTTAAGATTCAGTAATTTGAAATGAAGGTGAATTTTAAATACTAAATGAGTTTTTTACTGTTGTAGGCAACCAATTCGTCTGATAAAATTTTCCATACTGGAGTTGGAAATATATTGTGCAACTTTGTAAAGTTGATGATCTCATCGCAATCATCAAAATTAAACGATTTGTCTGAAATGAGATCCCGAGGTGAGTATTAATTATAATTATTATTTACTAATATAATATTATGTTTCTTTGTAAATTTTACCTCTGGATGCTGTCGTCTGCAAATAATCTTTAGTCTTCCATCATTTGTCATCATACCCTACGTACAACACTACGTACAACTATCATGCACACGTTAATAGTTTGAGAAGTAGAGTTATTTTCCTACAGTTGACCGATAAAGTGGTTGTTATCGCACTCAAAATAGTAAGCAAAACAGCAGATTCCTGCACTTCCTACTTTACTGCACTCGTTTTACTTTTCCGCACTCCAGTGTTCCAACTTGCTAACATAAAAAACTTAAATCTAAAGAAAGATTAAATAATCCAAATTACAATAATAATAACTATGACAACTAATGATTATTTTTTTAACTAACTGCATGATTTAAACTCTGTATATCAAATATAAAAATGTTAAAATATAAAAAAGTAAAGATAGACAATCTAAAAAAGAATCAAATGTGATGAGTAAGTGTTATGATGAAAAAATAAATAAATAAATAACAGCGCTTGGTCAGGTTTGCTGAATCAGGCAAAAAAAAAGGCAACACTGGCTATAAACAGAACAGCTGGTTTGGTTGATATTGTAAAACCTTTTACATGTTGAAGAACATTCTATTATTTTATATTTTATTTAAAGATTAAAAACTAACTGTAGGAAAAATTGAAGGAGCAACTCGAGCTTAAAGTGTCTTTGCTACACTCGAGAAACCTTTCCGTCCTCGCCTGCGGCTCGTGCGTAAATATTTCTCTCGNAGTAATTAAATGGAAGTTTTAACAGCATTTCAACTCTAATATCATAATCAATTAAGTTAAATTCATAATTTATTTAAATGACAGAGAAGATATATATACAAAAAAATAAAATAAAATAAAAAAATAAAAATAAAATAACACCATAACTAAGATGTCGAACGGGATTAGAACCCAAAAGAAAAATAAATAAATAAATAACATAAAATAACACCATAACATATTCGTAGTATATTACCCTCGCTTTTATAATATGTTTATTCCATTTTGGTCTATAGGGTATAAAAAGCTTTCACATTATTTCATTTAATGATCTCATGGTATAATGTGAGAGTTTTTTATACCCTTGACCAAAATTGAATACTAACACCATATTAAATCTACAATCTTTAAAGTTGGCTAAATACAATTTTTTAAGTCTATAAGGAAGTGTTTACGAAGGTGTTAAGTACTTTTTCTCATTTCCGGTCCCTGGCTTTAAGTAAAATCACTCATCTGTAAGTTACGTAAGATTTTAAATTAAACCAATTGGACGAAAAAAAAGGAAATTTCCGGATTAAAAAAACCTAAAATGAGTCAAGAGGGAAAAGAACCACAAAATTTGTTGCGGTTGGTAACCCTAAATCAAGATTTCTTATAAAACACCATCATATAGCATTTAACTATGGAATATAATTGGTCAAATCAGGATAAATCGAGTTAATTGTAAGCTAAACGTGTTTAAAAGAGTTATTAGTCAAATTAATATGGAAAATTTCAGTCCGCTGTGCGTTTTCATTACTTTAAAATTCGAGGTGATTTTTTAAGATCCAGTAATTTGAAATGAAGGTGATTTTTTAAGATCCAGTAATTTGAAATGAAGGTGATTTTTTAAGATCCAGTAATTTGAAATGAAGGTGATTTTTTAAGATCCAGTAATTTGAAATGAAGGTGATTTTTTAAGATCCAGTAATTTGAAATGAAGGTGATTTTTTAAGATCCAGTAATTTGAAATGAAGGTGATTTTTTAAGATCCAGTAATTTGAAATGAAGGTGATTTTTTAAGATCCAGTAATTTGAAATGAAGGTGATTTTTTAAGATCCAGTAATTTGAAATGAAGGTGATTTTTTAAGATCCAGTAATTTGAAATGAAGGTGATTTTTTAAGATCCAGTAATTTGAAATGAAGGTGATTTTTTAAGATCCAGTAATTTGAAATGAAGGTGATTTTTTAAGATCCAGTAATTTGAAATGAAGGTGATTTTTTAAGATCCAGTAATTTGAAATGAAGGTGATTTTTTAAGATCCAGTAATTTGAAATGAAGGTGATTTTTTAAGATCCAGTAATTTGAAATGAAGGTGATTTTTTAAGATCCAGTAATTTGAAATGAAGGTGATTTTTTAAGATCCAGTAATTTGAAATGAAGGTGATTTTTTAAGATCCAGTAATTTGAAATGAAGGTGATTTTTTAAGATCCAGTAATTTGAAATGAAGGTGATTTTTTAAGATCCAGTAATTTGAAATGAAGGTGATTTTTTAAGATCCAGTAATTTGAAATGAAGGTGATTTTTTAAGATCCAGTAATTTGAAATGAAGGTGATTTTTTAAGATCCAGTAATTTGAAATGAAGGTGATTTTTTAAGATCCAGTAATTTGAAATGAAGGTGATTTTTTAAGATCCAGTAATTTGAAATGAAGGTGATTTTTTAAGATCCAGTAATTTGAAATGAAGGTGATTTTTTAAGATCCAGTAATTTGAAATGAAGGTGATTTTTTAAGATCCAGTAATTTGAAATGAAGGTGATTTTTTAAGATCCAGTAATTTGAAATGAAGGTGATTTTTTAAGATCCAGTAATTTGAAATGAAGGTGATTTTTTAAGATCCAGTAATTTGAAATGAAGGTGATTTTTTAAGATCCAGTAATTTGAAATGAAGGTGATTTTTTAAGATCCAGTAATTTGAAATGAAGGTGATTTTTTAAGATCCAGTAATTTGAAATGAAGGTGATTTTTTAAGATCCAGTAATTTGAAATGAAGGTGATTTTTTAAGATCCAGTAATTTGAAATGAAGGTGATTTTTTAAGATCCAGTAATTTGAAATGAAGGTGATTTTTTAAGATCCAGTAATTTGAAATGAAGGTGATTTTTTAAGATCCAGTAATTTGAAATGAAGGTGATTTTTTAAGATCCAGTAATTTGAAATGAAGGTGATTTTTTAAGATCCAGTAATTTGAAATGAAGGTGATTTTTTAAGATCCAGTAATTTGAAATGAAGGTGATTTTTTAAGATCCAGTAATTTGAAATGAAGGTGATTTTTTAAGATCCAGTAATTTGAAATGAAGGTGATTTTTTAAGATCCAGTAATTTGAAATGAAGGTGATTTTTTAAGATCCAGTAATTTGAAATGAAGGTGATTTTTTAAGATCCAGTAATTTGAAATGAAGGTGATTTTTTAAGATCCAGTAATTTGAAATGAAGGTGATTTTTTAAGATCCAGTAATTTGAAATGAAGGTGATTTTTTAAGATCCAGTAATTTGAAATGAAGGTGATTTTTTAAGATCCAGTAATTTGAAATGAAGGTGATTTTTTAAGATCCAGTAATTTGAAATGAAGGTGATTTTTTAAGATCCAGTAATTTGAAATGAAGGTGATTTTTTAAGATCCAGTAATTTGAAATGAAGGTGATTTTTTAAGATCCAGTAATTTGAAATGAAGGTGATTTTTTAAGATCCAGTAATTTGAAATGAAGGTGATTTTTTAAGATCCAGTAATTTGAAATGAAGGTGATTTTTTAAGATCCAGTAATTTGAAATGAAGGTGATTTTTTAAGATCCAGTAATTTGAAATGAAGGTGATTTTTTAAGATCCAGTAATTTGAAATGAAGGTGATTTTTTAAGATCCAGTAATTTGAAATGAAGGTGATTTTTTAAGATCCAGTAATTTGAAATGAAGGTGATTTTTTAAGATCCAGTAATTTGAAATGAAGGTGATTTTTTAAGATCCAGTAATTTGAAATGAAGGTGATTTTTTAAGATCCAGTAATTTGAAATGAAGGTGATTTTTTAAGATCCAGTAATTTGAAATGAAGGTGATTTTTTAAGATCCAGTAATTTGAAATGAAGGTGATTTTTTAAGATCCAGTAATTTGAAATGAAGGTGATTTTTTAAGATCCAGTAATTTGAAATGAAGGTGATTTTTTAAGATCCAGTAATTTGAAATGAAGGTGATTTTTTAAGATCCAGTAATTTGAAATGAAGGTGATTTTTTAAGATCCAGTAATTTGAAATGAAGGTGATTTTTTAAGATCCAGTAATTTGAAATGAAGGTGATTTTTTAAGATCCAGTAATTTGAAATGAAGGTGATTTTTTAAGATCCAGTAATTTGAAATGAAGGTGATTTTTTAAGATCCAGTAATTTGAAATGAAGGTGATTTTTTAAGATCCAGTAATTTGAAATGAAGGTGATTTTTTAAGATCCAGTAATTTGAAATGAAGGTGATTTTTTAAGATCCAGTAATTTGAAATGAAGGTGATTTTTTAAGATCCAGTAATTTGAAATGAAGGTGATTTTTTAAGATCCAGTAATTTGAAATGAAGGTGATTTTTTAAGNTAAATTTATTTAATTAATTTCACATATTAAAAAACAAGTTAAAAATATTAAATAGTCTGCCAATAAACCCATTATTGTCTAAGTTATATAATTTTCCCCCTAATTTTGTGAATCTGTCAACATTTTTTTTTGTTGTTAGCGAATTTTCGAAGAAAATTAAGCTATTGTAATAGAAGTGAAAATTTTCTCCATGGATATCTGTTATAGTCCATTCTTAATCAAATCCTGAAATTTAACACTTTTTATTATGTATGTATGTATGTGTCACTCCAGGCGATATCTCACGCTAGGATGCACTTAAAAAATCCAAACAAATTAAAATGTCAATAATATCAAAAGAAAGGATGAGTTTGTTGGCTAGAATTTTTGGAGTTCATTTAGGGGTCAACTTTTGACATTTTAAGGTCAAAATAGCATAAATTTCTGTTTTTTCCATTTTATCCCCCTCTTATATGAAAATATGACAAAAGTGTACACAACAATTACTGTTCTCTTAAAGAGCTTTCCAACGACAAGCATCTTGAAGGGTAAATACTATTCTGACTTTTGCACTCCGTACCTCTGTGCCCCATTTTTATTTCGTTTCACCCATCCAAATTCTAAACCACAATTTTCCTTTATTATCATAAGCCAATAATTTCGCAGATTTCTTTGAAAATTCGCTGATTAAGTCATGGTGCACAACTGGACGTCCTTTACTAGAGTAAAAGTATCAATGTGGCAATATACGTCCATATGACCTGTTGAAATTAATCTAGGGAAATTTGTATACTATTTTTCAGTTTCAAAAAAACAGATATGAGTGCTTTTAAACATATCTATTTGGGCGCATGAGGAAGAGAAACAAATAAGCGCAGAAGGTTAAAATTACTCTAGGACCAACAACAGTGAGGTCGTTTTGATCTACCATCTAAATATCAATAAAATCGGACATGCAGTTTATAATTCATGTTTGCTCGGGCACATGTATGCGCATGCCTTGTCTGAAATGCTCCTGCGCATTACAGACCTGCCATTATACGTAGAGACCAATGCTCGGCTCGTTTCCTCTACTCGGTTCGGCAGTCTTGACGAAGCTTGTGTTTTATCTTCAAACATTTTTTTTACGTAGGCCGTATCTAATATTTTGTTTTTGTGCTGTTTAGTCACGGTTTACTTGGCCAGCCTGATCCGTGACCCAGCTGACCTCAAGGGTTGCCAACAGTAGAATTATACACAGTTTTTAAAGCCCTGTTTAAACTCTAACCTGCTTTTAAACAGAAGAAACTCAGGTTCGATCATGAGGAAAAAGCGTGCAACTCAGAAACCCAGATTCAAACTGAATTTTATATGCAAGAATGAAGCGTGAATATTCTTCTGTTATCATAGGCCTTCAAACTCAAACTTTCTTTAATGAAATAACATAAATTATATCTCCCCATGTAAATAGATATTTGTTAATTTTATAAAGAGGTTTTAGCCATCATACGTTCATCATTCTTTTGTGATGATTGCAGAAGAAATTGAGTTACATTAATAACACTTTTTAAATTACTTATAAAATTATACATTTGGAAGATTGTGGAAGTAATTGAGTTACTTTAATAAATAGAGTTACGTTACGTATTCGAGTTAAATTAATTCATTATTTTTAACCACATTTCTTCCGCAATCCATTCAATTTTAAATTATGAGGAGAGATATTTGATGTTAATCTTTTAAGATACTTTAGACTGCTCACTTAAAAGCCAGAGGCTATTCCTCAATAGACACTCCCACATCTAATACAAACTTTCCTCATTCAAGCATATTTTCTATTCAATAACCAATCACCTTCTTCCATTTAGAATTTATATTAGTATATGAATTTATAAAGTATATAAAGTTATTATGGAAATCCTTGAAATTTATAAGATAAACCAGCTTTAATAGATTTAATTATTTTAAGCTCCCTTGAGTCTAAAAAAGTGATTTAAAAAAAAAAAGAAAAAAAAAAAAGAGTTTGTCTTTTTTTATTTATCTATCATCTGTAATCTATAGAGAAGAAGCGTGAAAAAGTAAATGGCCACCATTTGGGAAACGTGATATATTTGTTATATACATATCAATACCTTTGAAATTTAATTAATTTTTTTTCATGCATTTTAGTTCACTTTTCAAAAAAAAAAAAAAAAAAAAAANGAATCTTCGACTTTTTTTACTTTTGTCTTTCTTTAGTACCTCAGAAATAATAATAAATAAGCCGGCGCTTATACCGCGTTTTGATAAAACCATTGTACAAATTGAGATGTAATGAAAATAATGAAACGTTAAACGTTTGCAAACTGTTTGCGAATGCGCGGCCGGTGTGGACGGGGCAAAAGATAATGATTATTGAATTAAGCATATTAGAATAATAATCCAATTAAATATAAATCTACTGTTATCGCAGTGGCGTAGCTGGGAGATTGGGGGCCCCCGCCAAAATAAAATTGATGAGCAAAAAAAAGAGAACTGAAAGGGGACCCCTTGGCATATCTTCTATTGTTATAGAAGTATAATATTCCAAGCTCTAATAACATTTTATTATCCCTAAGGGGGCCCCCTGGCCCTGGGGGCCCGCCCGCAATGCAGGTCCGTGCGGGCCCACAGTTACGCCACTGGTCTGGGGTTGACCAAAAGGATCCAAATGTGGTCTGTTTGCTAGGCTAGGCCTCCCTGCCCCCTTACTACTACTACTTAAAAACTAAAGTTTTAAAAACTTATGTTTATTTGTAATCTTATTGACAGGTATGAGAAGAGTCCAGATGTGGAGAACTGGAGTGCTGTGATGATCCACACTCTGGGAACTATAGCTCAACAAGGTGATGCTCAAATTATACACCTATGCATTAACAAAACACCTACACATGCCAACACAAATAGAAACTATACCTAATATAGTTCATATCAACAAAGGTACAATCATGTATTATGTTTAGGTTTTAACGACACTACTCAGCTAGTATCTATAAGAGTGAGTAGTTTCTCTCTGCTCATGTTCTCATTCTTACTCTATCTGTACTACGGCGCTGCTGTACTGAACGGACTACTGAGCCCAAGCGTCAATAGTATTAAAACTGAAGAACAACTTTTAGACAGCGGCATGAAAATCGGCATTCTCAACAGAACCTATATGACAGAGTTTAATGTATGTATTGCATATGAGTTATATAGATTAATTTGAGTTTAGTTTCGTGTAAGATTAAATATCCTAGAAGCTAGAATAGAGTAAATAATGTACACTATTCTTAAAATTAGTATTGTTTTTTGACAGCGCGGGAAAATAGAGAAGGAGCCAATGAGAGCGTTGGATTTTGAATTTTAGAAGGTCGGGCCAACTAGGCAAATAAAAATGTCTCTAGTGGAGGGACGCCGACCTAAGAGTAACCGTTCCAAGAGACTTTATAATTTATAACCTTCACGCCACCGCTTGAATTCACTTTTACATATTATTCACTTTTTATGTTATTTNTTTTTCTTTACTCCCAGGAGTAATGAAAAGATTTTTTAAGTCCACGTAACGAAAAAATTGATTTTAGCTTTGTTTTCTAGGCTCTAAAGTTACTATTTCACAGCCTACCACGGAAAAAGTCCCTTTATTTCCCTAAAAAAGATCTAGTTTTTTAAATAATTGTTAAATTAGAGGGAGAATGGAAAATATCCCAGCAGGCCTAAGGACTTGAACCAAGTTACGTTCCACGTTCCAGACCAAAGTTTATTTATTAATTTTTTTTTTTTTTTGGTCAACATAGAATGTAATATGTTGGAAACCACAACTTATTTATAAAATCTTTTATATCGAGAATTTTAGTTTAAATGTTTATTAAGAACAATTAAGAGTTTTAACCATTATGGATATAGGTATTAAGTTGGATAATCAGATCATAGTAATAGTAATAGTTTGGATGTAAGAGGATTCAGTTTAGAGGATTTGAAACAGCTGATTAGAAAATTGTAACGGGCTGATGGTTTCACTCAATTCACGGATCAGTGCGCTTGTCTTTAGTTCCATATTGAATTGACTTGAAGAATAGATAACATCTATATTATATGATTGTAGAGAAACTATTTATTAATTATATATTTAATTAATTAATTAATAGAGTTAAATTGTTGGATTTACATTTTATGGCCTTGCATGCCACTTGAAAAATAATAATAATATGATTTTGAATTTTTGTAAGCCCTAAAAGAAGAATGGCAATCTCCACATACATTGCTTTGTAGAGATGTGCGTTATTTAACGTAATAGGTAAAATAATAGGGTTCCAACTGTGTCACCTATTACTCAGATTTAATAGTTTAGCCCATCCCTATTGCTTTGGGTATCACTTATGACAGGGGGATAAAAACTGAAAAATCAAATGTTACATCCAAAATAGATTAAGTTATGTCATGTTTATTGTTTCATTTGGAAAAACAAAGTCACCAAAGAACTTTTGGTTGAAAACTAATTGAGCAGTATTCAATGACAGCAATACTCTATAGTAATTAGATGTTTATTCGGCAGAGCGATGAGAGTCTGTTAGGACCGCACACTCGGCAGACGTTACGGATGTTGGAGACTGCAAAGCGACAGGACCGCATGTACTACGGACTCAACGAAGGCGTGGAGATGGTGAAGAAAGGACGCTTTGTGTTCATATCCGACACTATGGCACTGGTGCCTCTGTTGGGCAAGCAGCTGAGCGACGTACAGCTCTGCTCGGCCTTCCTTATCAATAAGATAACTCCCTTTTCGTTAGGATTGAATCTGAGGAGACATTCGCCTTACAGAGTCGTCTGGATGAACAAGTGCGTAACCAAATATGCACATACATTTTTGAAACAGAATACCCATACTTAGAATTATTGCTACTTTAATTAGAATGAACAAATCGAGTTTGATGAGGTCTTAAAATAAAGGTGATTACGTCAAAATACATTCTTGGGCGACCTGTTAATTGACATTTTTATGTTTAGGCTATGGAACATAACTCAAAAAGCGTTACGTTACTTAAAAACTCAGAAAAGTCTAACAGAGAGTTAGAAAGCTATAGGAAGTGTGCAATCCTCAATCCAGTCTCCAGCTGTAGGGCCTTTCCCAAGGACGGTGTATAAAGGATACCTTGATTCGGTATAGTGGGGGTAGCAGTTGAATGGTGGGAGGTTGATCTGATGTAACGTAAGACAACCCACTCCTATAAATAGGTTGACAGGTATAGGGAGTTGCTTAGAAGGGGAAGGGAGTAAGGGAGGTCTCATTTGACGTCACAAAATAAAGGGGCGTGTCTCGCTTCCCGAATCTAGACATCCTGTATTCACCGTCCTTGGGCCTTTCCCCTGCCGCGCTTCGCAGAGCCGAAAAGAGTTCCACTGGTACCAGGGAAGTAGGTACTCGCAGGAGGTAGTTGTAGTTGCACTAGGCTAGAGGAAAAAAACGGGCTCGAAGGTAACCGAGGACGCGACATGTAGTTCGGCTACTTTCGGGTCTCCCCCACTCTAGCCCTATAGTCCAGCGCTTTCCACTACACTTAATAACCTTAAATCAAACTACCTACTACTAGTATACCTAACACTAATACTACTTAACACTAACAATTAACTACAATTTTTAATAATCAAACTAGTTTTGATCTCCGAGTAGAGCACGTCTCAAAGCCTTCCTTATATCTGTCTCTGTCACACTCTGTATTTTCTCCCTCGTTCTTTATTCTCCCTTGGCTTCCTCATTATTGTTGTAAAGTCATTATAATTACTAATTTACTCATTATAATTGCAAATATACATGAAAATGGCTCACTGTCTTGCAGACTCGTATGCAAGCATTATTTTTTTATTTTGGTTTGGTTAAACTTCCTTTAACTCTAATTTGTTAAACCAGCATTTAATTGCTTTATGATCTGGTCCATCGTGACAACCATATGTTTATCTAAAATTACTTTGAACAATCACGTTTGATTTTAACTCCACGATAACAGTACACGCTAAACTTTCTGAGGTCCCCAACGTACTGGCAAGACAGCAGACGATAATTATGCTATGCGCTATTTATAGCGAAGGGCAGGTAAAGGTTGGAACCTTTTTGTAAAAAAAAAACTCCTAACGTTAAGCTTTATTTTAAGATCATTTTAACCTCAATATGTTTACTCTACTTTAAGTATTTTTTAAGTGTTATTCTTCAATGTGTTTAAAACTTTTTTTTAACCTAAATGTTGTGCAACTCACTATATATGAAGCACACTACAAAATTGATCAGATACTTGATACTTATAATGTAACAGTACAAGAGAAGTCAATGCTTCTAATGCAAATGCTTATCATAGACGACCAACAAGTGGTAGAAACCAGTTTGTGTAAACATCAGCTACTGTGGTTTATTGACAGTAAACTGATGTCTCCTACTTTCTTGGGTACCTAATTTTTTAGTAAAGTAGTCTGCCAATTAGTGAGGTACATGTACATTGCTCTCTCGCGACCTATTTGGTATGTGAAAAAGTCACATGTAAAAGTCACATGAGTCAAATTAATTTGATTTCCACAAAGGTGTAGAGATGAAAGAAGTAGGGGTGGTGGAGGGGCAGTGCTCTTGAAGAGTGAGGTTAGGAATGCGAGTGGAATAAGGGAGTAGGAGAGGGGGGTTTCTCAAATGGCCCCATACCTACTATTAAAAGTTTGGTTGTATCGACCTGTTTTGATTCCCACTTTGGGACACATTTATTTATATTCAAAATTATAAATGTGTGCTGACGCTTCCGTTGCTTAGCTATAAGTAATGATTAATGCGTTGTGATTGGTTGCAGGATGGTGTGGATGAAAGAAGTGGGGTTAGTGAAGAGAACTCTCAACTACTGGAAGCCATCCAAGCCTCCGTGTGTCTGGCACCAGGAAGCTCTGGCAATAGGTCTGGAAGCCACATCTGTAGCCCTGGCCGTAGTCTTCCTCGGGCTTGTAGTCGCTACGCTTACATTACTTGTCGAAATATTCCTTTCAAAAAAACAAACCCTCTAGTGTCCGAAGACGTAACCAGGACATCCGGTCTTTTTTTTTAAAATTCGGTCTTTAAAATTTTCGGACAACCGAAAATTTTAATTTTCATGTACATAATTTTTTTTATACTTATTAATATATACCTACTATTTTTCTATACATACTTTAGCGATGCGCAGGCCAAAGTTACGATGCAAAACAGGCTTAGCACGGCGTTTAATTTAACTGCTGGAGACTAACAAGGTGATGGTCTCTCAGTGGCCCAATTCAACCTTGCCCTTCATAGGGTAATAATGCTTATTAACCAGAATGGCACGATATTCATTAAAATCAAGCCACATCTGTTTGCAGATGATAAAGTTATCTTTGCAATAGAGAAACAAATTCTTCTTGCATACGAGTTCACTGGACAGTGAGACATTTTCATGTTTTCACTCAGCGTAAACTACCGACATGAAATGTCCCCAGGTTCGCTTCGCGGTGTTGGAGGTGGTTAAAAATATTATATAAATTTAACTGCGAAGACTTCCACCACAGCACAGGAAAACTAGATGGAAGATCATTTTTATTCTTATCTCCACACATCTGCCGCGGCTTGATTACAAGCAAACGACTGAATTCAAAGGCGCCGGCCCGCCTTCTACGAATTGTTAATATGTCTTCGTACTTTTTATTCCTTTTATTGATAACAATTCTGAAGAATACCTATACATAATTTTATAAATGGATAATTAGGTATCTTAAAAGCATTATCTAGTTTACACTTTGTGTGTAAACTTTTTTTTTTTTTTCTCTCTAAAATTTGACAGAAAAGTTGAACTTGACCAAATATCTAAAGCATGCTTGGTCATATAGAAATGAAAGCTTAAACAACTGATAATTATAATAATAATGTTGGATATTGGATAATCTTTTCTATAAATGCATATTTTACCTTCCCCTTATGTTTTCTTCTTTTCTAAAATAATGTTTAAGTTGTGTATGATTTTTTATTATGTACTTGTTAATATACTCTCTTTTTTTTTTTTTTTTTTTTTTTTTTTTTTTTTTTTTTTTTTTTTTTTTTTTTTTTT
>KZ651423.1:518435-532750 GCA_001010745.2 Gerris buenoi | reverse complement strand
CCCCCCCCCCCCCCTATTCCAGGTCAGCTCTGATTGAACTCTTGGTTACTTCTTCGAAGGGAATGCCCTGCGGATGGTGGTTCAGTGGTAGGAGGTATTGCCAAGAGCTTCACAATTACTTCTAATAAGTGAAACCATTCTTATCACTTCTCTATACTGCTCCTCACTATTAAAAGATTCAACCTCTTGTACAAGGCTCAATATTGCTGACATAGCTTCTTCTTTAAGTTTCAATAATTCCTTGCTTTTGAATACCTCTACGGATTCAGAAATAGCTTCGTATTCATTAGAAATACCGTCTTCTTGATTACTCATAGCTTGCACAGCTATTTCATCTTTTGTGTGGTCCATGTCATGCGTTATTTCTTGTGTTGTGGTGGTGGCAGGAGGAGGATTTGTTGAAGACGCGTTAGTTATCGATCTTAATAGCGCTCCTACAAACTGCTGCCCGACTATCACCCCGTTATCTGATTTCCTCAAAGGCAGGCGTTCGGGTTCTACCTCGTGGCCCATATGAGCGGGATAGTGGGTTACCAATACCATGCCACAAGAACTATTGTTATAAGTAACCTTGATACTCGCAGGACATACTGCACCGATCTTGTTAGAACCACCTGTTTTTATGTTGCGGATCCCTTTGCCACGACTCTTAAAGTTACCGCTTCGATGGCAAGAATACAACTTCACACTGACGCCAGCTCGAATAGTGTAAGACTGCGTCAAGACATACGAGGACAGTTCTTTTAATTCCATTTCGTCTTTCCACAATTCAAACCCATGCATGGAATTAAAAACCAGATCCTCTTTACCTGGTAAGTCCGGATGCACCGATGAAATGTGAGAATTCAACTGGTGTTTCGAGTTGAAGTTAGAATTGCATATTCTGCAATCGTATTTATTTGTAATCTTTAAAATATTGTGAATATTTTTTTCGTGTTTTCTGCGACCCCCGGCAAAACTAAAACTTTTATCGCAATAGCGGCACTTAATTCTAGGATTTTCCATAGTCCAAACCGAACCTGTGTCTCCGAATATAAATTAAGGATAAAATACCAACTAACTTATACCCACAAAAAAAGGCCGGGGCAAAAAAGGATAATTGCTATTAAATCACACGTAACAGAAACTTATGTTTCACGCTCATAAGTTAAAAAAAAACAACAGCAAAAGCCTCACACTCACATAACTTTCTATTTTGTATTGTTATTTTATTTTTATTTCCTATTATCTTATCTACGCTATAGGAATAGTAATGAGAATGCGCATGCTCACATCAAAATGCTGGCCATTAATTTCATGTAAATCTTAAATTAGAACTTAGATCATAGAAGAAGCTACTGTATTTATGTTTAGTAGGTTGGCGCACCTGAAGTTATTCGTCAAGTAAAGACAAAAAAGAAGCTATTTGTGTCATATGTTTCTGTTTTTATTTACATCTAGATTCTAGATTCTGTTGACTGATTGTGTTATAACATGTAATATTTATTGTTATTTGGTTTTTATATATTTCTAACAATGTCGTCCATGGCGAGTTTAACGCCGCACTTGACGGTGTCAGAAATCCTCCGAAGTAAAGACGAATCGGAGGATGGACCGAAGAAGAAATCAAGGGAAGATTGGAGGAAAGCTAAAGAGCTCGAGGAAGCGAGAAAGGTAATTTGTTTCTTAACTTTCATTGTCTGGAACCCATTAATTAGAGATAACAATTAATTTTACCAAACTCTACATCTTGTTTAAGATTATGTTGATACCTTGTTATGTAAAAAGTACAGAAACTGGGGACTTGTACCCTTGCATGCCCTATGTTTTCCTAGGGGGAGGTTATTGGATGAATGTTTCATCGCATGTGTTACACTATTACAGAAATCCTCCCTTAAGGGATAGGGAAGCAGCCACCAAGCAACTTGATCTTGACACGTTCTTGAATCACTTTTGTAAATCAGATTTTGGAATTCTAATGCGAAATAGGTCTCAGAGTACATGCTATATAGAGTAATCTCCTGAAGGTGCACATTGAAGTGTTAAAGCTGAATTATAAGACGTTAAAACAATTAAGGGGGCGTTCGGTATTACTAACTAGGGCGATCAAGAAGTAACCTGAGGGTTTCGAGAGAACAACCTGACATCTGACCCCATTCGTAAACTACCTTAATTTTAAAGTTAAAATCAATATTTCCTCCTTCATTCTCCTACTCTCTAATTTAAAAAGAAAAAATATTGAAAGTTTTTAAAAATGAGCTCTTGTACTAGCTTCACTCTCAAATCAAAAAAATTTATATTTATAACTTGCTTAAACTATTCCTTCCATCGGACCCCCAGGCAATAAAACAAGAATTATTTGAAACTGCCATGTCACTAACCACAACAAACTAGCAGTCGACCTGGTTAGTGGTTCCGAAAGCTCTCTAAAATGCTGCATTCATGTGAGGATTTAAAGGCAAAAAAATCCTCTTTTTACCTACCAGCTTTTATTTAACTTGCTATGTTTGTATGTAGGTAGGTATGTATGTATGTATGTTCGGGTCAAATCTTGCTACTGAATTTCTGAATTTAAAGCAGTTATCCTCAACCGATTAAATTGAAATGTTGCATACATTTAAGTGAAGTCATTCTAAATCCAATATGGCAGGCAGTTCAAGATGGCGAACTAGTTATTTTTTGAGTTCGCACATAATATGGGTATCAAATGAAAGGGTTTGCTGATAAGAATACGAATTAAAGCTTGTTTTTTTAAAAAATATTTCTTTTTATAATCAACTTATTAAAACTTTGCTTATTCTTATTAAGGTCTGTAGGGTATTAGTAATTTAATTTAATCCATTTTTCTGCTGTACCTCACTTCATTTGAGGCATCTCAGCATTGATCCTCAAGCAGAAAATATGGATTAAATTAAGTTATTAATACCTTACAGACCTTAATAAGAATAAGCAAAGTACAAAATGAAGAATATGCTGAGAATATATAATCTTTTAATTATTTTTTTGAGTTGAGTAATTGTATTGTCTTGTTTGTGTACAATCATGTAATGTTTGAAAGTAGTAGTAAGTAGATGTTATTGAGGTTATTTACTTGTGTATATTTGTTTTTAGGCCGGTACAGCTCCTGCTGCAGTAGACGAAGAAGGAAAGGATATTAATCCTCACATTCCCCAGTATATCTCTTCAGCGCCTTGGTATTTCAACGCTGCAGGGCCTACCCTCAAACATCAGCGTATACAACCTGAAACTGTCAAATCTTTTGCAAGACTAGACGAGTGGTACAATCGAGGAGTAGACAAGGTAAATATACCGTTTCGTTTAACTCAGTATTGCTGTTGTCAGAAAATGTAGATCCTGAAATCATGTGAAAATAAAGATGCTTAGTATATGCAGTTTAACAAATCAGATGACTTCATTAACCAGCACAATTATACAATCAACCAAACCATTTTAACATGGTGGCTGTTTAAAAGTTTGTTTTACCATTAATTTATGACTTAGATCTTGAGCGTCCACTGCTTTCATTTAATACCCCACATGATGCATTTGCATTACAGAACCAATTGATTTTAAAGACAGATTTTTTAGGTTTCTCTATATTACTCCTTACTTAGAGTTATTACACTGTCTAAAGTATCAAATTTGTGTGTTGTATACATCTAGTGGTCTGGTATGTTGACGGGCAAATGCAGGAATTTAAAAGGATTCTCGGCTTTGCCTTTGAACCCTAAAAATATGTTATTGAAAAATAAATTATATTTTAATGTAAAATAATTTGTTTGCTGTGAACCCTTTTTTTCTTCTTTTTAATTGTTTAAAAAATGAAAAAACTATATTTAAAAATATATTTTTTCTTCTTCGTCTCTTAGGGTTTTTAAAGAAAAAATAAAATCTCCTTTCTTCTCTATCAGTTAGCTATATTTTGCCTTAACTTAAGGCTTCTTCAGGCTGGTTATTACTGATAGAACATATCCGTTATTTTTTATTTTGGTCTTAGTACAAGAACCAAAATTTAACTTTGTCAGAAATATTTGTCATAAAAATAAAACATTCTTTAAGTGTGAACAGATAACATTTAAACACTAAAAAGTTTAATTAAAATAAAATGAATCCTCCCTATATGACTAACAGGNCCAATTTTTTTTTTTTTTTAATATTTATTATTAAATCCAATTAAACTATTTTTTTGTTGAAAATTTAGGTTGATGTAGCGTATATGGGGCATCACGAAATGGAAAAACTGACTAATTTAATGCATTTATAATTAAAGTGTTTCCTGCATACTGATAAAAATTGTATTATTTATGGATACTTTTTCATTTCATACTCTCTCGAAAAACCAGATACACTACATTGAGGCCAATTTAATCTACAACAGATACATACGCCCAAGATTAGAAAAATTTACCTGTATACAGCTATGTCTCAAACTAGAGGACTGAAGATGTAAAATGTATTAGGAGAAAACAGTACGAAAGAAATAATACGAAGAAGTATTCATTTACAGATAACATCAATTTACAGATAAAACTTTAATTTTAATGTGCCAGTTTTTCCATTTCTTTACATGATGCCCCATATAAGCTACATCAACCATTTAAGTTACTTACCCTTATTAGATAGTTAGACTAACGGATATTGTCATTTTTATTTACAGAAGTGTGATATTCCTTTGTCCAAAAGAAAGTTTTGAACATTCCCCAGATAAGATTGTCAATTGATTTGAAAAAAAAATGTCAAACACAATAATGTAAACAAACGGTGGGTAACCAAGTAAAATCTTCCCACATCCGACCTAATTTATTTTGTTACCCACCGTAGGGTGGGTAACAAAATAAAAAAAAGTACCAGAATATTTGCAATAATGTTGGAGTTGTCAAAATACACTCTGTTTGCTGTTTGTATGCCTGCTTTGATGACACCCCTCTGTTTATTTATCTGTCTGTTCACTGTAAAGTTGTTGACACTTTCAAAACACTTCTGAGGTTGTGTGGAACTAATTCACATTGATTAAATACGACAATTTTCAATATACCGGGCTAATGAAGAGCTCCTTTGTTTTATTTTTGACTGTCGGGTGGCATTTCTTATTAATAATGATTTGTCAATATTTTTTTATTAGGTTTTAACTTTTTTGTTTTTAACTTAAATAAAACTGAATAATGCTGTTTGGAGAGGGTGCTATTTCCATTACAATGTAGAGAGGAGTTTACATTCCTTTGTCAAAATAACTATTAAGACACAGGTATATTTAGTCCAATGTACTTTGGGATGAAGGAATATCATACTTCTGTATATAAAAATACAATATCCCTAAAGCCGGCTTTACACCTTGGGATTTGTCGGTGCAATCTGGTCGGAATGATAAATCGCACCGATATATCGTAAGGTGTAAATGGAAATTGTATAACGATGTTGGGGTTGGGTTGTATGATCGAATCAAAACCTATTTGATCTGTGAGATCGGCCGACAAGTCGGTGCGTGTAAACGGAGGTTGTACAACCTCTCGGCCAACTCCCTACATAAAGCAAATTAAAAAGGTAGATCGGGTCAGAGATCGGGGTAAGAAATCGGTGTGGTGTAAACGCTCCCAGGTTGCAACGATATATCGTGCAATTTATCGTTCTTTGTTTCTGATTGCACCGACAAATCGCAAGGTGTAAAGCCGGCTTTAGTCTCATTTTTGATTGATCTGTCTCGCTTAGTTCAGCCGTAACTTAGGTACTTTTCTGTTTTCACACTAAAGTTTTCGATTCCTTCAAAAAACTATTTCCTCACTTGCAGATTTTGGGAGTAGTCTTGACTTCCAATATTGGAAAGAACCAAGATGAAGGTGAAGCTTATTTTTTGTAAAGAAAGCTGTCACATTTATTAGCCGTAGTATTATAACTCTGTGTTTACACTAAGCTAATTCTTTTTGCCCAAGTTCATTTGTTTGGTTTTGACAGTCTGGTAACATTTAATTTGTTTTTCTTCTTTAATAACTTCAACTTTTTTTTTTTATTCGTTGTCAATAGAGCAAAGTAGCTACAAAGTACAGGAAAGGAGCGTGTGAGAACTGCGGTGCTATGACTCACCAGAAGAAGGACTGTTTGGACAGGCCGAGGAAAGTAGGTGCCAAGTTCAACAATGCAAACATAGCCGCAGACGAGTTTGTACAGCCCGAGCTGTCGAGAGACTTTGACGGTAAGAGAGACAGGTGGGCGGGGTACGATCCCGCACAGCATAAGGAAGTAGTCGAGAGGTTCGCTAAGATAGAGGAGGCAAAGAGACAGATAAGAGCTGAGAAACTCATGGAGCAGGAACAGGAGCAGGTAAACCTTCCTTTCTATACTTTGTTTCTAACACTTTTCCAAGTTGTTAGTTTTTAATTACATTTAAGGTTTGTTCCAACAGAGCCTCGGGCAGTTTTTGTACTGTGCGGATCATGTGCACTATTAAAAGACCGTACAAGAATATTGTTGAGCCTGCCTGTATTATAATTATTTTATGTTTTAGTAACCTTTGCAAGATATCCTTTCTAATTAGTGAAGTAAATAAGCACTTTTACTTTATCAATAACTTTGATATATTGTCAAACCATATATGACTTATTCAGTCATCGTCAGTATAATGATATTTTACAATGTTAGAGATTGGATATAAAGGTTTAAGGAGGAGGGGTTTGGGGTACATGGTGTGGGAGGGGAGGTCAGTATAGTTGGGTATCGGCAAAAGAGGAATTATCTCCGCGTCTAGGATCACAGGAGTTTGGGATTATTGCGGTGGAATTTCACCCTCATTGTACCTGGGTTGATAATATCCTAACAAATTTTACATATTTGACTATAAAAATTTAACTAAAAAATATAACACAAAATAATACATTTCAATAAATATAATAACATTGGTGATCTAAAAATGGTAGGAAGTTTTTGAATTAAGGATAAAGTTGTTATACATTTGGGTTTGTTATTGGTTTGACTAGGGGTGATGTATTGAGGTTTATTTTATCGTTGAAGCATTTTATCTTTCTAATTAGAATGCACATTTATTGCTTGAAATTTACATTATTATTATTTCTGTTTTAGCCTTGGCACCTTTTAAGGCAGAGGTGGTTAGAGGTGGTTAGAGGTGGTTAGAGGTGGTTAGAGGAATTTAATGTTATGTATAAAATAATACGATATAATAAAAGAACTAGTTTTGTTTTTTTAAATTATCAACTTTATTGAATATTAAGTCCTTGCAGAGCCAAACTTAACTGAACTGAATACTTAGGCTTGATTCTACTCCATTCCTCTCTATTTCTTACCCTTTTTTGCCAAATTTGGTTTCCACAGCACCATGTTATCTCATTCTAAGTAGTAGCAGGGTTATCTCTCCCTCTATTCTTATCTCTGGGATACCACTGCAGTATCTTTGCCGACTCTTCTTGTTAAGTCCCACTCAGCTCCACTTGCCATATCACTTGCCGTCTCTGCCATGCCATGATCTTACCAATATCTTCTAACACTGACTCTATTTTCAACCATTGTTTGGTTTTCTTTTCTCCCCATAATATTTTCAGCATAAATCTATTTTAAAAGCTTTTATTTAACTTGCAATATTTCTACGTATGAGTCAAATCTTGCAACTGAATTTTAAAGCAGTTATCCTCAACCGATTGAATTGAAATTTTGTATACACGTTTAGTTTGGATGACAATGCATGGTTTGCTAAGTGACGTCATTCTTAATCCAATATGGCGGACAGCCCAAGATGAAAGACTAGTTATTGTTTAAGCACGCCCTTGACATGGGTGTCAAATGAGAGGGTTTTATGAGGAGAATACAAATAAAAGCTTGGTTTTTAAACATGGGTTTTTAAATAAAATTATCTTTGGAAAGTTTGGTCCAAATATAAAAAAAATTATAAAAAAAAAATAATTTTAATTTTTTAATAAAAATTAAATTTTCAGTTCGCTTTGTGTCTCTAAAGCAGCGCACACGATCAATAGTATTGTCAATAATAGTATTGACAATACTATTGTCAATATGTCAGTTTAGTAACAAATTTTCATCAATACTGTTTTTTTTTATATCAATACCATAATATTTTGTTTCTGTATATAAAATAGTTGTGTCAAAACAGGACTGATGATTAGTTTTATATGATTGTTATGTTGTTAGAATGCTGCCGAGGGTGAAGAAGGCGGAGAGAAAGGTGAGAAGGACAGCAGCGATGAAGAGGAAGACGATGATAAGTACGCTGATGAGATAGACATGCCCGGTACGAAGGTAGACTCGAAGCAGAGAATCACAGTGAGAAACCTGCGTATCAGAGAAGACACGGCTAAGTACCTGCGTAACCTGGATCCTAACTCAGCGTACTACGACCCTAAGACTAGGTCCATGAGGGACAACCCTTATGATGACAAGACTGTCTCAGAGTAAGTAATCTCTCTTCATATTCCGTTCTTTCGTCTTTATTTATTCTTTTAATTGTTAATCTTGACTGAAAAACAGTCTTACCATAATTTCTCTTAATAACTGCTTTCCGTCAACCAAACCAAATTATTATTATAATATAATATAATTGAAAGGTTAAATTAACAAGTGGCCATTTGTGAGCTTACTTAACCCATTCAATGCGAGTGGATCCATGCCGTGCTAACGTGCCTGGCGGGTGGATCCACAGTGGATCCAAGCCCTCCCTTTCAGCCCGCAGTAGCTCTATTCTCCGTACCTCAAGTAGAACCATCTTGCAAGGCTCCGTCAGGCCCGCTCACGTTTGTATCCACAGTGGATCCAAATATTTATTTTTTATTTATTTTTAAATTAACTTTTAAAATCGTTTAGATATATACCCATTTCAGAACAAGAAGTACTAAAATATATAAATAACTTAAAAAATAATTCGGCCCCAGGCATTGATTCTATATCATCAAACATACTTAAAGCATGCTATAATAAACTTTTGAAACCACTAGTACATATTTTTAACAAGGCACTAAACAAAGGCTACTTCCCACAGTCATTTAAGGAAGCCATAGTAACTCCTCTACATAAAGAGGGTGATAAATCCGACCCTAACAACTACAGACCAATTTCTTTAGTAACTACTCTATCGAAACTATTTGAAAAATGTATAAAGTACCGACTACAACGCTTCCTTGATAAACACAACATTCTAGCGGATACCCAATATGGTTTTAGAGAAAAAATGAATACTTCAGACGCTATTTATTACTTAACCGAACAAATAACTAAATACCTAGATAAAAAAAAGAAAGTCATTGCCGTCTTCTTGGACTTGAAAAAAGCATTTGACACTATGTCTCATGATAAATTTTTAGACAAATTAGAAGCATACGGAATCAGAGGCATTCCCCTTCAGTTATTTAGTAGCTATCTTTCGGAGAGATCTCAGAGAGTAAAAATCAACAACACTGTAAGTAAACCTGATATAATAAAAACAGGCACGGCGCAAGGTACAGTCATTTCGCCACTTAATTTCCTTTGCTACATAAATGATCTATATCTAATTAAAAACTTTCCGGGGGACAGAGTAGGTTTTGCAGATGACACCTGTTTAATCTTTAGCGGTGAAAATTGGAAAGAAGCAGAAAATAACGCAGAAGAAGGTCTAAAGATTATTAGTAAATGGCTACACACGAATCTACTCTACCTCAATATAAAAAAAACAAAATTCCTAACATTCTCACCGACAAAAGCGGGGCAACCTAATAACTTAATGAAAATCCCAATACATGACTGTAAATGCAACCTCCTACTTAACTTAGAAAAATGCAGCTGCTCAACTATAGAGAAAGCCGACACTATAAAATATCTAGGAGTAACAATTGACAATAAACTTAACTGGAAACAACATATTAACTTACTAACCAATAAAATTAGAAAATTCATATATTACTTTAGGACAATAAGAAATTTCTGTAAAACCACGTTGCTAAAACAAGTTTATTATGGCCTAGTACAATCTCTCTTATCCTATGGCATTATTGCCTGGGGATCAGCCCCCACATCCATTTTAGCACCATTAGTACTAGCCCAAAAAGCAATAATCAAAACAATACTCAAAAAGCCAATCATTTACCCTACAAACCTACTCTTTAATGACTTCCCTGTATTTAATATAACTCAGCTATATAAGAAACAGATCCTACTACATTACTTCAAAATAGAGAAACACATGCCAAACCACCCTTATCAAACGAGAGCTAAAACTGACAAACAAACAAAAAACCCAACCTATAACACGATCCTCCTACAGAACCATGCTAGCTCTATAGCCCCCAAAATTTTCAACCAGCTTCCTTTAGCAACAAGAGAACAGAGCAACTACAACAAATACAAAAAAGATGTAATTCACTGGCTCACATCTTCCACCACCACCAACATAAAAAAACAAAACTAGTTACTATTTTTATCCTATGACTAACACTAATCTTTTCTTACTTACTAATCACCTTATCCTTACATTTTCTCCTACTTTATTATATTTTTTTATACTTATTCTATAATCACTCTTACATTAATATTAACTCTTAGTCTTGTTTATTATCATTTTGTACAAAATTCTATATTATAATTACAAAGAAATCTTATGTTAAATTATTGTATCAGAGTAATGTAAAAATTTATTTTATATATCTTGGGAATATTTTATGTATATGTAGACTGTGGACATGTCCTTATGGGAATCCATGTCTATATATGCTTCTATGTTCCCAATGATGAAAACTGTACCGCACTCAAGCTTAGGCTTATGCGGACAGTAAGAAAACCTAGTTTTAAGGCTCTTATTTGTTATAATATTTACTTTAAATGTATTCTGTTTTACCACTGTATTATATTATAATTAAAATATAAAGTGGATCTATTATATGCAGTCACTAAGGTAGGTTCATGAATTGGATAACGCATTAATTGGGTTAATAATTATCAATAATAATTAATAAATGTATTCTGTTTTACCACTGTATTATATTATAATTAAAATATAAAGTGGATCTATTATATGCAGTCACTAAGGTAGGTTCATGAATTTGATAACGCATTAATTGGGTTAATTAATAATTATCCAAATTTGAACAAATCTGGCAAATATAGTTACCAAAATATGGGCGTTCTCAAGTTCTCAGATACGTTGACTGACAGACAGACACCTAAAATGTTTCCTGATCAAGACTAGAAATGTTTCCTAATGTCAGAAACATCTTTTGGTTAAGGACAATTTGGATGATTATAATCACAATCCTTTCAGATTGCTCAGATTCAGAAATAAATAGAGATAAATCATTGAAATTTAAAAAAAAAAAAAAATCATAGTTACCGTATTGCATCGAATATAATATGCATCCCTATCCCGCTTTTGCATCTCAAAAAATCGGTCTGTGTCTTATATTTGAGGTGTTTCTTATAATTGACGAACTCAAGTATAACAGATCGAAGTAGCATTTCCTTCTGTAAGCAAAATTGCATGAGCTAACAAGCTTTTTCTACAAAATTCTCGTTCAAAGATCGCAGAGATTTTGTTTTTACTTTTTTCCCAATTCTATGGGCCCCCTTTTCTCATTCACTTTCAGGAATTTTTTTGAAGTGTTCAATCACCAGTTAGGCAGTTTTTGAAAAATGTAACTTCTTGAATGAATAACTTTTTGAATAAGTGACAAAATAACTTCTTGAGAGGCCAAATTGACAGCCAACTCAAAAAATTACATTTTCACATATGAACCATAATGCACTTTAGTCTCCTGACAAATTAATTTAAACAAAATAAAATGTCACCACCAATACAGAGATTGTTATTTTATATTTATTTTTTTCTCCTATTTGTTACTGTTTTTATTCAAACTACTTGTTTATGATGTTTATTTTTATTTTTAACACGTTCCTCCTTTTAATGTAGCTTTTATTTAAGTATGGTTTTTGGTCTGTTTGCAGAGTGGATTACGCAGGAGAGAACTTTGTGAGGTTTACGGGAGATACGCAGAAGCATGCTAAAGTGCAGATGTTTGCCTGGGAAGCCTATGAGAAAGGAGTAGACGTTCATCCTCTAGGAGAGCCGACTAAACTCGAGATGCTGGGCAAGGAGTTTGACTCTAAGAAGGAACAGTTCAAGAAGAAAGGACAAGTATCCATCCTCGAAAGGTACATTTCTTACTTTATTTATTACTTACTTACCTACTTACTTTATAAACTTCTCACTAACACTTTAATATAGTTGAGTTTTCATGAACGAGGTGTAGTTCAATAACCAAACAACGTCTTCACACAATAATTGTAATTTGAACAATTGACCGGTTTCGGCTGTTCTAGAGACGCCTTCTTCATATAATCTACAAACAAAATGATAAATTTGAACTTAAAAGTATATAAGGTAACTTTAGATAATAATGGAAGGTAACATAAGTTTGTAAAACAAAGAGAAAAACACAATGATTAAATTAACACAAAATAAAAAAAAATTATATAAAATGAATGAAATGCAAAATATCTGGAGGTTACAGGATTGACTTCATGAGTAAAAGTGAGAAAAATAAAAAAGTTAACAGGAAGACTAGGCTTGTTAGATTAAGACACAAAAACGGGGGAAGGATTATTACCTGCTGAAAGGTAACAAACACATACACTCAGTACTTAAGACTAAAAAGAAAACTTAAACTTTACAAAATTAAAAAAATCCATCACTAATGTGAATGAAAAAAACACAAACAAAGCCAGACTAATTTACTTGAAAAAAATTAAATTACAAAAATAGAGAACAAAACTACTTACATTAAAAAATAACATAAAAAGGGTTTAATCAAAAACTAAAAATTTGAAACAAATGTTATTAAAAGAAGTTGAATAACAGACAATAAAGTTTTTCTTTCTTAGGTCTATGTGGGTATATAATAAAGTAATATAGTAGTGGGTATATAATATAGTAAAGTAAATATAATATAATACCCACATAGACCTAAGAAAGAAATTCAATATAAATAATAAGAATTATAGTGGGTAATTAGAATTCGACAATAATGTAAAACAACAAAATTTTATAAAATTAAAACGAAGTGTGAATAGTTAAGTTTCTCGTTTTGAAAATATTATTCATTATTAATAAAAATAAACTTCCAATTAGTGTGGCACATAACTTAATCACATCCTATAAATTTATTAATTTTATGCTTTTACTAGCCATTATTGTCTAATTTTTTTAATTGTTTCCCGCGTTTTTTTAATCTGTCAAAATTGTTTTGATTTTTTACAAAAGTATTTTTGAATTAAAGTGTCAATTTAGTAAAAGTTAAAGAGCACAGAAGTTTCAAAAAAATTAATCTGGGGCTTTCTGCGTGTTACTTTCAATGAACTATAAAAGTTTCATATAAATCATATACGTGCTTTTGAAGCTATAGGTGTAATAAATGTTTGTTTTTGCGCATGTGAAAGAGAATTTAAATGAGCCCAGAAAGTTGAAACTTATATGGGACCCTGGGACCAACAAGGTTCCAATTATGACCTACCGTACAAATTTCATTTAAATCAGACGTGTTGTTTTTAAGATATGTTGATTCGCAAAAAAAGGAGGGACAGACTGACAGACAAACATGGAACCAAAAATGTTTCTGAAAAAAAATGAAGTCTGAACGGATAAATTCTGTCTTGGAATTTTTGAAATCAGAGACATAATATATTTTCTTTTCTTTTAGAACAATCACATAGCTTCCGCTACCTTTGGTAAAAAATCCTTAAAAAGCAGCCTTTACCTTACAAGAGTAAGATGAGTGTAGTTTGACATTTCTGGATAAAAATCACTTATATACATAACGTTCGAACCAAAAATTTCTCGTCTGACAAACATTATCTTCATCATATATACAACCATACGAAATAACATTTATATAATAAATTAGTCATATAATATAGATAGTTTACTTAGTTATATAATGTTACAGGTACGGTGGTGAAGAACATTTGGACGCCCCACCGAAAGAATTACTGATAGCACAGACTGAACACTATGCCGAGTACACAAGATACGGAACTATTATAAAGGTAGTTATTAAACCCTTTCATAGAATTTGTCTTTAAATACCTAGCTATCTTCCAAATTTGTTAACCACCAAGAAAAGAAAAATGGATAATATAATTTGCAAAAATACCTAATTAGTAATTGCATTTGACTGCTGGAGGAACAGTTTTGCAAGTTAACTTTCCGGGTAAAACAGAGGACCCCCCCCCCTTGGATAAATTATCTTGTATTAATGTATATGGTTAAGCCCTAAAGAGAAAAGCCCTTTCCGTAGCATTAACTTATGGGGCTCAATTCCTATTCTTCTTTCACTTTGTCCCTATTTCTGGGAGGAGGG
>KZ651423.1:467729-503136 GCA_001010745.2 Gerris buenoi | reverse complement strand
GCTTAAATCATGCAGGGCCCCCATGTCCCATGCTGTTGTAGTTCTATTACATATTTATTAGTTTCTTCTTAAAGAGCATTACACATCATGAATAAATAGAAAAATAATGAATAAAATAATTGTTTCTTTCACATAAGAATATTTAAATAACTTAGGGCGGGTAAAAATGTGAGTAATAAAAATAACCAAGTGTATATATATAGTGAGATATATTTCTATACTTTTAAATGAATATGAAACAAAGTTAACATAATATAAATTAAATGTTTAATTACAACTTCAGTATAATTAGTAGATTTAATTTCATAATTGCATAATTAATTCGAATCACACATATATAAAATCTAAATAGAGACCTATTCATTTTTTTTAAATCGTAATTTAATAATAGATTAAAAGAATTAACACATTTCAAGAAATAAACTAAGAAAAAGATAAATACATACATTAAACTCAGAAAATATTTACGAGAGTCCCAAATAAAAAAATAGGTAAATTAATAGATACAATTTTTAAGCAGGTGACACAAATTCTCACTTAAGAATTTCCAAATTAATCCGCCAAAATGCCCTACTTCATAATTCGATTGCTAAAAAACTCAATTTAAAATAAAAACCCTAGTTAATAAATATATATTACAAAAAAAAGGAATAATTAAAAAAAATATAATTATGAATAAATAAAATTAAAGGGAAAGCAGACGAGTGGTGTGAAAGGAAGGTAACGATGTTTTGATGTGGTTACCAAGTCACGTGACCCTTTGTTTTCTCAAATAAAAAAGCCGTTTTTAATTTGTTTAATTATCGATTTTTATTTTAGAAACAGTATTTTTAATTATATTTTTAATTAATAACGTTATTTCGGATCGTTTAACGTAATTCAGTCGTGTATTTTATTAGAAAGAGAAGATTGCGACATTTGTCGTCCCCCCACCACCAGTTAGAACCCGAGGTCCCATAATCCCATTTGCGACCCCGAGTAGTTTGTGTAGCGTCGGTCCCGAGGTTTTTTTTCCGGTCCTGTAAGGCTTTTCTGTTTCCGTTGTTTCGTGTGCGAGAACACTTAAGAGTACCTGTGGATTCTTGACCCTTTATATAAAAACGGTTTTTTTTTCTAGCTCGATTCTTTCGTGTTTTTAAAAAGTGTTGGTTTTTTTTTATAAAGTGAATTTGATTTCGAGTAAACGTGCTGTGCGAGAGAAAAGAAGAGCGGACGGATAGCTCGAGTCCTGGCACCACTTCCCCCTCGAACCCATTCCTTAATAAAAAAAACGTTAAATAACGACTAAAATCCACTAATTTTTTAGTAGATTTTTATTTTTTTAAACAACTGTGACCGAAATCATTCAAAGTGGCGTCCTTAAATCAAGGGTATGTATCGATTTTAATTATATGATTTTTTTTTTATATTACACAATTATTAGCCATATTGTTTTTTATATTTTTGTAATTCGTCATTTTTCTAGAAACGGTGTAAAACGCTTTTACTTGAAAAAAATAACACGATTACTGTTCAGTTTTAGTTTTGATAATTCTTTTATTCACTTTACGTCTTATATCTTTATAATTTTATTTTAATTTTTTCCTAGTTTTATTAACAGCGACTTTAAAAAAACAGTTTTATTTATTTTTTAAAAATCAAAACTAATGAAGTTTTCTTATTTTATAATTAGTCGGAAGATTTTAATTATTCGAATGCTTCGGTTTTAAAATTAATTAAGCTTAAGTTTAAAAAAAAGTTTTTTTATGAAAAAATATCGTTAGGTTCGATTGAGCGTGAATGCAGGAGGTTTATTCACCCCTCCAACTTTTTTATTTGACTACTGTTTTCATTTTATTTTTGCTTATTATTGATTGGAGGGAATAAGTATAAACTAATATTTGTTATTTATCAGCTTTAAAATCCTTTTAGTTTAATTGAATGCTTTTTTTTAATCCCGCGTACTCTTGTCTTCAAATTTCCAAACTTTTGTTAACGGTAAATCTTTAGGAAATTCGTTTATATAATCAAAATAACAACATATCATTGTTAAATTTCTTACAATATTGTATTAATAAGGTATTTTTTTGGTGGTTTCATAACCATAACCTAATCTAATATAACCTTCGTCTTTCTATTTAGAAAGGGATTATTTTTAGCTGGTTTCGTTAAGTGTCCATCTTGTAAATCGAAGAAATATTAAATATTTACATATCCGGAGGGCTAAGCAGTGTTGTTAACAGAGATCTGCTTTTAATTGAAATAAAATATTTTTGTGATCGGATCCCTTTTTTTGTGTTATTGGTAATACTTATATTTACCGACCTTGTTTAACAGGCTGGCCTATTTATCGTTCTCTTTTCATAATTATTATTATGTTTAATTAAAAAAAGGCATGTTATGTTAGTTGGTATGACCTAATTATGAAATTTTGGGATTTCTGAAAATCAATTGAACTAATTAAAACACATTTAAATTTTAAATAAAGATTTATATTTCTAAAAAATAACAGTGTTGCAAATCGATCTGTATTTAGATGATTATTCACACATATATATCTACATTTAGATGGATTTTTACTGAACATTTTTAAACCTTTTGTGTTTTTTCTTTTTTTGTGTGTGTATCCTAAGTATTATATATGATTAGTTAAAAAAGAAATGTTTGGATTTATGTTTTTGATAAAATGTATATATAATTCGGACTGTTTGTGCCTTTTAAATTTCTTCGAGTTGGACCTCTACCTGGTCTATTTACAGGAGGGTTGTTTTTCTTCAGGAAATGAGTGGAGCACCGTGAAGAGGTGCGGAGCGGCTAATGAAAATTCTAGGGTACACAAAATTAAGGTTTTTAATGTAATATGTGATCATCTAACCTCAAAGTGGTGACGTACAATCTGAATTCAACAAATTTATTTAGAACAAGTCTGTTCTTAAGGGTTGAAGGATTATTTAATTTAGGTTATTCATTAATAATAGGCAATTTTGTTACTCTTTATTAAATATTGACTTTTTGTTGCTTTCAAATCAATTCTGAAGAGGAAAATTGTTTAAACTTGAAGTATATATAGGTTTCCTTGATTTTCCTATTTCTGTCCGTTCTCTTCAATGTCACTATGCCAAGCGGCAAGGATTGGAAAGGCCAAATGGCATTGTCAATTGTAATGTGGACGTATCCCTTGACATTTGCTATTTTACTAAGCTTGGCACAAAACGTGCCACTTGACATGCCAAGCTGAACCCGATGATTGTCGGTCCGGATCAAACAAAGCCAGATGGCAAGAAGTCATATAGCGTAGTGTGGATGCATCTTTATATATTGAAGTCCCGCTACTATGACCAAGGCAGGATTTAAATGAAATATCCTTAATACCTGATTAATCCTTGCTCTCCTGTTAATTTTATTTTTTTATAGTTCCACTATATCCTTGTTAACTCTCTGGTGAGCACGTCGTTCTGTGAGACCGCTATAGCACCAACTGTGATCTGTAGGATCGCCAACATATCTGTCTAACTGTTAGAGCTCCCTGAGTACTTTACTTGTTTTCTGCACATTGGATGTACTTTACATCTTTGTCTCTCCCACTCACCTTTTCCTTTTCCTGGTAATTTTTGTTTTGCTAAAACATTGGAAGTCTCATAGACCAGAATGCCTTATAGCATATGGTTTTTAATGTGTTTTACCAGTCTGACAGACTTATATGCCTATTAATTAATAATCCATTCTCATGTCTGTCTTACTGATAGGTGTACCTAGTAGTCTACTATTCTTGTTGACCGATGTGCCAGTTGTAATATTTTAAACGATCTTTATTATTATTTTTGCTTCCGAGCTTACCAAGGGTAACAGAAGCTATGTGGTCGTTCTGCAGCATGAAAATGTTTTATGTGTCCGTTTTTGAAAATTTACTCCTTTCTTGGTCATCTGGTTAAGTTTTTCACTCTATTGAATCCTGAGGGTACGTCTAAGTCAGCCTCATTTCCATTCTCTGATTTGAATTTCAATAGACTTTAACTCAGTGTTTTCCCACATGTCTTTATTTCTTATCACATCCGGTCAAAATACCCTTGGTGACTATTAAATTGCCTATCAAAATAATATTTATTATTTATTCGTTATTCTTCTAGCCAAATGACCTTATCAGGGTCTCACTGACTATCTCTCCGAAGTCTACTCCTTCATAATCTAATTATTGGTTTGGAAGCCTTTTCTTGCATCCGATAACTTATTCTGGTTTCAATGTTTATGTGATTCCTAAGGAGATATAAATATCAGGCATTGATACTACTCACTCTTTTTTCACTGTCTACTCATTTAAAACTCCTTATACATAGTTGTATTGTAGATTATCCTTAATAGAGAACCGACTTGACTGATTGTTCCTAGACAGATCAGTGATGTGATATTGTGTTAAGAGAACCTACTTGACTGATTGTTCCTAGACAGATCAGTGATGTGATATTGTGTTAAGAGAACCGACTTGACTGATTGTTCCTAGACAGATCAGTGATGTGATATTGTGTTAAGAGAACCGACTTGACTGATTGTTCCTAGACAGATCAGTGATGTGATATTGTGTTAAGAGAACCGACTTGACTGATTGTTCCTAGACAGATCAGTGATGTGATATTGTGTTAAGAGAACCGACTTGACTGATTGTTCCTAGACAGATCAGTGATGTGATATTGTGTTAAGAGAACCGACTTGACTGATTGTTCCTAGACAGATCAGTGATGTGATATTGTGTTAAGAGAACCGACTTGACTGATTGTTCCTAGACAGATCAGTGATGTGATATTGTGTTAAGAGAACCGACTTGACTGATTGTTCCTAGACAGATCAGTGATGTGATATTGTGTTAAGAGAACCGACTTGACTGATTGTTCCTAGACAGATCAGTGATGTGATATTGTGTTAAGAGAACCGACTTGACTGATTGTTCCTAGACAGATCAGTGATGTGATATTGTGTTAAGAGAACCGACTTGACTGATTGTTCCTAGACAGATCAGTGATGTGATATTGTGTTAAGAGAACCGACTTGACTGATTGTTCCTAGACAGATCAGTGATGTGATATTGTGTTAAGAGAACCGACTTGACTGATTGTTCCTAGACAGATCAGTGATGTGATATTGTGTTAAGAGAACCGACTTGACTGATTGTTCCTAGACAGATCAGTGATGTGATATTGTGTTAAGAGAACCGACTTGACTGATTGTTCCTAGACAGATCAGTGATGTGATATTGTGTTAAGAGAACCGACTTGACTGATTGTTCCTAGACAGATCAGTGATGTGATATTGTGTTAAGAGAACCGACTTGACTGATTGTTCCTAGACAGATCAGTGATGTGATATTGTGTTAAGAGAACCGACTTGACTGATTGTTCCTAGACAGATCAGTGATGTGATATTGTGTTAAGAGAACCGACTTGACTGATTGTTCCTAGACAGATCAGTGATGTGATATTGTGTTAAGAGAACCGACTTGACTGATTGTTCCTAGACAGATCAGTGATGTGATATTGTGTTAAGAGAACCGACTTGACTGATTGTTCCTAGACAGATCAGTGATGTGATATTGTGTTAAGAGAACCGACTTGACTGATTGTTCCTAGACAGATCAGTGATGTGATATTGTGTTAAGAGAACCGACTTGACTGATTGTTCCTAGACAGATCANTGAAACTGATCAACTATTTAGTTGCCAGTGTGCGCTTAGAGGAGTAGCAGGCAACTGCCAGGCGACTAAATTATTTAATCACCGAGATTAAAAGTTGCCCAGTGTGCGGCTAGCCTAAATCTGCTGCTTCAAAATAATCTTAATCAAAAGGATTGCAAATCCAATATTTTTCAATCCAGGTATAACGCAATATTTCCGTAAATTAGATTTTACTAGTGTTAGTTATTTACTGATGTTTGCTTGTACGTCTTGTGAGAGATCACTGTTGTTTTCAAATAAATAATTAAATGACGTATCAAATGCCTCTGGTAGACATATGTCAATGCTTAATTTCCAAAAATCTATTTTTATAATAATTGAATCAATATTATCTAAGACTGCAAGTATTGTGATTGAGCTATCTTGAAGAGTTAAATTTAACTTATTTATTTAAAAAAAGATGTATGCTATATATGCAAGTAACTGAAGCCAGTTGTTTTCTTGCAAATTTGGGCCAAGATGAAAAGGGTGATCTTCAAACAACACCTAAACTTATTAAATCCCGAACTTTTCCCAACCTTTTTTGACTCGTGTATCCCGTAGCGTTTAATTATTCTGAATCGTACCCCTTAATTCATATTTTACTTCTTATATTAATTTTATAACTGATACTTTCATGAGTTTTTAGCACCTTAAAAGGAAATAGGGGAAATAAAATCCCCTCATCAACAAAGGGATGCAAGTAACATTTTTGGAAAATGAGATTAATGCATTTTAATATAGCAGTGTTGCAGAATTTATGGAATTTAATCTTAAGCTTATATAATGCACTTATGGTAACTTAAATTTCTTAACTTCTGACACCTTCAAATAATTTGGAGATTTATAGAGCTACAACTTTTAAAAATATGGGAAAGAGGTAGTTTGAGTTTAAGGTTGTCTGAAGTTCTTACTTAACAAATAGAAACTAGGGTTGATTGTTTAAAGGTATGGTCATGCTTAAAATATGAAAGCTGAATATAACTTTATTATTCCTAGGGCTCGGATCGATAAGCTCGACAAAATCTCCAGATATCCTTGAAAAACCCATTATATGCTCGATAGATATGCTCCAAAAAACCCAAAATATGCAGAATATGTTTGAAAAACGCTGTTTAAAACTGTAGAGAGGACAGGGAAACGAAAAAATCTTCAAATTATCTTCATATACGAGTATTATTTTCAAATTGTATACATGATACACTGCTATATCCACAAGTTTCAAGAATATGTATGAGAAGTTTTATGTAAAAGTAACAGTTTAAAAGTGTATTTACAAAATGTCCAGTATTAGTTGAGTCAATGAAGTAGATTGGTATTGGTCTGTGCATCAAGATTTCTTCTATATTTTCACTTTTAAGTGATTTTCTTAAATCGGCCAATAAAATCATACTTAACTTATGCTCCATCTTGTGCAGAGTAGTTTGGAAAATCGTCTGAAATTACTGACCTCAGAAATGACGCTCATGAAGGCTTTTATGAAAGTCAAACATGACATCACGTCCTTCATTCAAAGGCAGACTTAGCTTTCTTNTGCTTTTCTGAAAACAGCCGTTTTATGCATTTATATGCTCGATAAATTTAAATTCTGTTGGTCCCAGAGAGGTGAAAATACCACCAAAAGGCTTCTTTCAATGAGTACTATTCAGGAAAAAAATATGCAAATATGCTCAAATCCAAGCCCTAGTTATTTCTGTTCAATCAAATTACACTTCACAATAGTTCAACGAGACCCTTGGGCTTGATTTAAAGAACTAAGCTTTTTAAAATCTGATGTGATATTACTGGTAAGATGCAGTCTTAAATCAGCACTGCAAAAAGTCAACTTTGGTATTTATTTTTTTGTACAAATAGTATGAGAATGCCCTTTCAACAAGCTCTGTACTTGTAAAAGGTAGCTAAAATGTAAAAGCTTTTGTAGCAAGGGTGTTATATTCTTCAGTGTTATCAAGCCAGAATTTAAAAGATCTTTACCTTTATGAACCCTTTTTTCAAATTTTTGTCTGAAGACAGATGTATAATTTATCTTTTTTTTAATATTGTTAAGGCTAGCCGCACACTGGCGATTTTTCCAAGCAACTTTTAATCGCCGAAAATAGAACACGTGATATCTTATGGTGGCCCACACACGGGCGACTGAATAGTTGTGGCGATTTAAAAATCCCAACTTCACCTATTCGTTGGGTGAGTCAACTGTTGCCCGCGGAATGAAATATACAGGTTTAGACGTGTCCCCGCACACGGGCGATTAATAGTTGCTCTCTCAAAGCTCAGTTGACTTCACGTAGTTACTGCTAATATTTCCTCTGGTCATACTGCCATTCGTAAATTAGTATCCTGATATGAAATACGAGGCCCTTCCAGCAACAAAAGATTCTCAAAACTTTCCTAGCACATGCTAAAATATAATTATTACATTTTTTTTTGTAATATTTTTAGGGATTCGATATCATTCTAGAAACCCTTGTGCGTTTAGTACTTCTTGCGTCCCTTTTGGTCGCATCTTGGAATATACAACCGACCTACTGAAGCTGCAGTTTTGAACTTTGGTATACAAATACAAATATGTATCGCAATTCCAAAATGGCGACCATTTTACCCCCTCCCCAAAAAAATTAAAACAAAACACAAAAAATTACACTACCACATTAGGAGCGGTCCTTAAAATAAGGCAGACTACTTAAATATAAATTCTCTGTAGTTCAATAATATTTCTGCGATTTGTTATAAAAAAAAGTCAAATTTTAGAAATTTTAGGAAGCCGTAAATATCCAACCCAAAAGTTTTATTTTTTGAAAATTTGAAGTTGGGTATCATTTTAAAGGTATTGAAATTTGGTTCACAAATGTATATCGCGTTTCCAAAATGGCGGCCATTTTACCCCTAAAAGAACCAAATAAGTGCATACCGATATAATCCATTTTGAAACTGATCAACTATTTAGTTGCCAGTGTGCGCTTAGAAGAGTAGCAGGCAACTGCCAGGCGACTAAATTATTTAATCACCGAGATTAAAAGTTGCCCAGTGTGCGGCTAGCCTAAATCTGCTGCTTCAAAATAATCTTAATCAAAAGGATTGCAAATCCAATATTTTTCAATCCAGGTATAACGCAATATTTCCGTAAATTAGATTTTACTAGTGTTAGTTATTTACTGATGTTTGCTTGTACGTCTTGTGAGAGATCACTGTTGTTTTCAAATAAATAATTAAATGACGTATCAAATGCCTCTGGTAGACATATGTCAATGCTTAATTTCCAAAAATCTATTTTTATAATAATTGAATCAATATTATCTAAGACTGCAAGTATTGTGATTGAGCTATCTTGAAGAGTTAAATTTAACTTATTTATTTAAAAAAAGATGTATGCTATATATGCAAGTAACTGAAGCCAGTTGTTTTCTTGCAAATTTGGGCCAAGATGAAAAGGGTGATCTTCAAACAACACCTAAACTTATTAAATCCCGAACTTTTAAGTTTATTTAAATATAAACTTAATGAATACTGAAGTATATTTTATTTTAAAAGTGAAAGCTTTTATTACTAACAGTTTACTTATTACTAACAGTTTAAAAATAAGATTTATTTTAAAAATAAGATTTGTTTTTAAAATCTAAACTTCTTTATATAAATTATTTTAAATTTAATTAATAAAAAAGTATTTTTTGTCCGCCATTACCATTTTTTTTTCGCGTACCCCCTGATATATTTTTCTTTGGGGGCACGCGTACCCCAGGTTGGGAACCGCTGGACTAGAAGGTTTAATTTTAATGGTTTTCAAAAATCCTTCCATTCCTTACATTTTATTCACACTGATACAATTCTCATGCTACTATACTTTGTTATTCTGGCAGCGCCAGAAAATCAGAAAAAAAGTGAGGGAAGGCAATGAGAGCTCCATATTTTGGCAGGTAGTAGGTTGAGTCAATTAGACAAACAAAAAATATCATTAGATAACCTTAAGATAACCACCTAGTGGTTTTATTTTTTCCCTCACATAGGTTGGCAAGTCTGAACTGTCAGATTTACAAAGTATAATGGCATTGAGTTTATTCATATTTTCCTGAATTCAAGTAATGTTGATTTCACTTTCTTTTAGGTTTCTGAACAAAAAGAAACCTTATATAACGGCTCTTGTCTGTCTGTCTGTCCGTTGGCTTGTTTCAATTCATAAACTACTAAAGCTAGAAACATAAAATTTGGCACACAGGTGCATCTCGGCATTTGAGACAACTGGACACATTTTGGAGTTTTTACACTTGATATTTCCAAGATGGCGGGTGACTAAAAAAAGTTTTTACCATGGCATGTCATACATCAATTTAAAGGTCTTGAAGTGTAGAGAAAGAATATGCAACTATTAAAATAACACACGTAGTATTTTCAAGATGGCGGCCGATATGGCGGGTGCCTAAAAAACGTTTTAGTCACCATGACATGTTATACTTACATCAATTTAAAGGTCTTTAAGTTTAGTAAAAGAATATGCAACTATTAAACTTAATAATTTTACTTTTTCGTTCAGGAACCGGTGATAGGTGGGTGATTGGTTCGCCTCACGTACTTAGAAGCGCACCTTACTTTTTTATAAATTAAATTTGATTTGACAAATTTACTTAGTTTTTCTGTGCTACATTTTTATGAAGCTATCGTATATTCTCTTATTATTATGCTAGATTTATTAGAGCCAATTAATTAGAATTAGTTGTGTTTTTTTCCCCTGCTTTTCATACTAGAATAAAACATGGTTACTAGAGGTGTTGTGGATATAGTTTGCTTGCTTTAACCTCCTCTCCAGGCATTCGCTCAATGTGGACATTACACCTATACTGGTCTTACAATCAGAGTTTACTCTTTTAGTTAGGGGGGGGGGGATGGGGAAGGATTACCAAAGATTTTGAAGTAATTTGTTTAGAATTAAAATACATAACCGCAAATTGTTTTTTGCTGCATTGATGGCTGGAGTTCTTGGTTTAGAGCATTTTCGACTGTGTCCAGTGTTGAAAATACATTGTCGACCACTTGGGTTTTAAGTATGAAATTAAGGGACAGATTGTAAAAACCAAACATTTCTTAGAAACTAATGATATGTGATAATTATTCTTGAAAAATCTTAGAATTATAAAGTAAGGAGGAACCTCCGTTTCAAATTATAAAAGCCTTCAATCCTCCAGGGATGGTAATGGCTTCCTGTACCGAGTGTATCGAGTGTGTATGCATTGTTTATCGCATTCTTCGATTTACAAAATTGACCCATGGAAAAGAAGTTTGAATTATTAAGTAATTTGTATTATCGATAATACTGTAAATCCACTGTAACTATATTTATAGACAGAAATAAAATTTAAAATCAATAATTAATATTAAAATCTATATAATTACCTAATTATTATATCTGTTACAAAAATTTGTCATTTAATTGAATGTTGTGTGCTGCTGTTTTGTTACCGACGTTGAAAGTAGTTTCGTTTATTTTTATATTGCGAATTATTTTGTCAATATTTTTGTTGACAAAATAATTCAACTATTGTTGTTGAAGATGCAGTGCTATTGCTGAACATAGTAAGATGATATTGATGTATCGGAAGCAAGGAAGAGGCTGAAACAGAGGAATGAGTTTAGCACGCCAGAGTGACATTTTAGTTATCTATAGTTTGCCTTTCCTCTGGCAACATCCATTTACCTTATAGAACACACGTGTCTAATACTAAATTGAAACTATTTATTTACACTTTTATTTTTACTCATGTGATTCTGCAAACACACACCATTCCTTGACGATTCTGTTACACTAATCATTGCTCGAGTTAGGTACCCATTGTTTAAGTTTGAATTTATTTTTGAAAAATTCAAAAAATAATTTACTTTCTTCATATTTCGACCCCTCCTTCGACCTTCTGAATGAAAAAGAAGATTCAATTTTGATGGTTTTTTAAAAGAATCTTCTATTTGAATCATTCTGATTCAAATATAAGAATCAAACATTTTTTTTTTTTCTTGACATTTATATAAATATCTTAGTTAGCTACACATTTTTAGTAAGTTTATCTATGTTGAATTCGTATGAAGCTATTCTATATTCATAGCGTTTGAACTTAACCACTAAGTAGTCTGACAGTCTTGCCACTGGTTTAGGGATAAAAAAACAGGCGGGAAATGGATCTTTGATTTGTCCAACAACGCTCCCGTGTTGTGCGGGTTTAACATACACTTAAATATTAAGGGGATGCTACCTCTTCTCCTAGTGAATTCTTTACGTAAGCGTGATGCAGCGATGTAATACATGTCTGTATCTAGAATATTTTTGATTTTACATGAATGCATTTTTTTTATTTATTTATTTTATTTATTTTTTTTTTTTTTTAGATATTTATTTTAAAAACACATTTATAATTCTTTGAAATTTTATTAGTTTGTTACATTCACATGTTTCAGGTACTTATCTAAAAACTGTAGTTTCACCCTCTTTAGTTGATCGTAAAAGCTTAAATTATGATTTGATCAGTAAATAATATTATGTTATATCAGTTTGATTGATGATGACCAATAGTTCGTACTAAATATTAGCTAGTGGGTTTTTTTATGTTTTCTATAATTGTTCACTGAAGTTTGAGATTACTTATACGTTTAGAGGTCATCTTAATATAAACTGCTGCGCAAAATTAACGCACCACTTTTATATTTACATGCTTACACAAAATCCGTTGAATTAGGATTTTTTTTTCTATAGTTTTCATCTCAGGTGGACCTATTTCACCTCTGTCGATCATATCCACACTCCTGGAACCGCCGAAAAGCTCGGCTGATTGTAGTGAGATGCACTCCTAGTCGACAACCAACCTTTTGAGGAAAGCCTTTCCTAACCCATCACTTCGGGGTTAATCGCTTCCTCCATAGTTAAATGTGGAGTTGTATTCATGTTGTCACATACAAACAACTGTGTTAATGTAATAAATACGTGAGAGCTCTCAATTAATCAATGGCAAATAACATTGAATCATTAATGATGATGATTTATATACTTAATTATTGTGATTAAATATAATTAATGATGATGATTAAATACGATTAACAATGATGATTAAATATGTGATGATGAATGATCATGATGATTAATGACTTATTAATCATCAGTATAAATTAGAGGTAGTCGAAACTGAGAAATATAAAGATGGTGCGTTAATTTTGCGCAGCAGTGTATATTGTAAGAATTGTTCCACTCCATCCATGACTTTAATTACAGAAATAATTTTAAGTCATAAAATAGAAATTTTAGTTTTATGACAGGGTTTTCTAGTGGTGAGAGTATATATGGTTCACTATATCAGTATATATGGTTCTAGTGGATCTCCTCAGAATCTAGAGTATATTAAGTTAATGATAAATTCATACCACTAGAGATTGTAAAGACAACACTTAATTAACTGATCAATTTAACTCTTTGATAAGTGAATCAAGTCAATACTGATTGGATTTTGAACACTTTATTTGTTGTCATTATCAGTTCTCTGGTTTAATTAGTTTGATTATAGTTTAATTTTGGCTGTATTAAACCGAGATATTGCTTTTTTTTAAGCATAAAATTATTAAGTTTACTTTTTATTTTTACTTACTATACAACTTTTTAGTATGATATAATACGATTTTTATTCTGCTGTCATCACTGCTTATTTAAATTCTTCTCTCATTTTTATAATATTACATATATAATATATATAAGATTAAAAATATAATAATAACAATAAGTCACACTTAATAAAACATTCATATAGTTAATCTGTGATTTGTGCTGGAAAAAAAGAACACCAATACGTTTTTTTTTTATTTTAAAATATCCTTTAAATTATAAATACATGTTTTGAGTAAAGGATTTTAACATTATATTTTTCACGTTCTTTCAAAAAGGCCATATTGTTAAATGTTAATATTGATTAGTTTCGCACGGAATGTAAACACGTGTTTTTTTTTTATATACTTGATTTTATTTTATACATTATATTTACTAAAACATTATGGTTTCTATTAGAGCATTATGGGATTCTGTTTCAATACTTAGTGATGCTCGTTATATTTTATAATTATGATTGGTTGTACGTGTTCACAGCTTTAATATAACCCATCGTGTGTGCTTTATTATCATGTGTGTGTTTGGAATTAAATAAAGTTAATATTAAGATATTTATGGGAATAGGGAAAGAATGAAAAACATACGTTATACAGCTTCGTGCAAAAAACTGATTAAATTATAAATATGTACAGGGTGGGCCAAAAAAACCGCACTTTTTTGAACACTTATAGCTCAGCTTCTGTAGTAGATAGAGATATGGGGTTTGCGGGGTCTGAAAACTACATTGTTCTACTTTAATTTTCATATCTATAACTTTAAAAACGATTGGGTGAAAGCCATGCAATGACGGTTTGAAATAGGGTCTTAAAAAAAGTCGTTGTCCGGGTAGTGATCTTGTCTGGTTTTATAGTTTTGATAGAATAAATTACCATATGGTGGATTTATGGGGGGGTGGTCTTCATATGTAAACGGGAGGAGCCCCTCAGTGTTATAACAAACATTGAAGATGTGTCTAGCACAATGTTGCCTGAAGTCTGGGCAATTCTCTTGCAAGTATTGAATTGTTTGCAAAGAGCGGTGGGACAGGGTAACATCTTGCATAAACGTGTGATTTAGCATTTGATCTTTAATTTCAGACAAAATTGTGCATAACCCATCTTCAATGTTTGTTATAACACTGAGGAACTCCTCCCACTTTACTACAAAGAACCCCCCCCCCTTCCACCATATGGTAATTATTCTATCAAAACTATAATACCAGACAAGATCACTACCCGGACAACGACTTTTTTTAAGACCCTATTTCAAACCGTCATTGCGAAAAAAGTTATAGATATGAAATTTAAAGTAGAACAATGTAGTTTTCAGACCCCGCAAACCCCATATCTCTATCTATTACTGAAGCTGAGCTATAAGTGTTCAAAAAAGTGCGGTTTTTTTTTGGCCCACCCTGTAGATTGTATGTAACATATTTTTGATAGCGTGAGAATTCGATTTTTGAAATATAAGATTTACACGTTTAAGATCTCTTGAGCCCAAAATATTGTTTTGTTTTTTTTTATATATAAAATGTTGGTCGGTCTTGAGTCTGTACAAACGTGTGGAGCCTAAACCAATTTTGAACGAAATTTGGCTTTCAGATACAAAAAAAGCACCGAGAAATCGAGAAATGAATGTCCTCCCCAAAATTTTGGGGTGCTACCCCCTAAAACGCGAGAAAAAAAAATCTTAAAAACAATTCACACATTTTTTTATTAAAACATTCTAAAATGGTAGTCCATCGTGAATACGAATCTATATGTCGTTTTCTCGGAATAATCTAGTTACCGAGAAATTGATGAAACATAAATTTCCTTGCAAAGGATGAGAGGCTGTGTTCGTAAAAGTAGCTGTTGACTTTGTTGTAAATCGAAAACAAAAAGTAAACAACCCCAATCACCATGTTGAACACTTAATAAATATGTATATATGTGCTAGGTGTGCAATGCAGTTGTCTGCTTGCAATATTGAGCTTTTTTAGTCTTAATCATTAAACATTTTTATTTATAAACAGCTGAAATCGTATCAAAAATAGTATTATTTCTAATTTAAAAGAATTTTTCTCCTGTTTTTCTATTTTACCCCATCTTAATGAAAATATGACAAAAGTGAATATAACAACAATAACTGCACTCTTAAAGAGCTTTCCAACGACATGCATCATGAAGGGCATATATTATTTCAACTTTTGTACCCCGTACCACTGTGTACCAATAAAGGACCATATCAGAGTTATATCTTCCTTTGGTTGGTCACTATGAACGTGACGAATTTTTTTCGGATTTAGCCGTTCAGGAGGAGTATGTGTTCCACCAAATGTAAAGTTTATTATAAGAGCTTCGCTTCGATCAGCTCAATAAATTCCAATTAAATAAGATATTATAGGATTCAAATACAACAGACATCGAACTTTTGTTTGGTTTATCGGACGGATTTTTTACTGCCATATCAGCTACTTTTCACGCTTGTCAACTTGTTTACTTGGATTCAACAAACCAGCTTGGTTACTAAACTGAGCAACCCTCTTAACGAATTTCTATGTCGTCGTTGAACAGGATCACGAAAGCTGTGACATCCACCTAAATCTTATGAAAAAGGCCTAGGCTAATACATGCTCGTGTTTGTATAGTAATTTTATCATACTGGGAATCACACTTCAGTTTAAATGATTAATTTTGTAAAAGTTATAGCATAACACTGAAGATAGTAGTTGCCGAGTGTTGAGCAACTCAGTTCAAACCAAGGTTAAATATCGGCTTATCTGATGGTCTTTCCAATCCCAGAGAGGTAACATATGGATTGCATCGAGTCCATGTTTGAACGGTAAGCGATCATATGTCCCTTTATGGTGAAGATTGTTATTTGCATGATTCTGAGTACGAACTTGGCTAGTAGACCAAAACTAGGTGATAGTTTGTCACTTAATAGGTCAGTTCGTCAAATATTACTCCAAATCAAAGAGGCCACGGACTTTGCCAGCCACATATTCATGAAAGGCATCAAAAGATTAACTTGTACACAAAATTCAAGCTTGATGTTAGTCAGACACTTTTTTGTGCGCTTTCTCCTGAACTATTCCTGGTTTCTTTCCAAATTTAACCTAATGGTGGGTTTATTTGTTTTCAATCCCCGAGGAGAGAAAAGGTTACATCAGGGTGTACTACTCAATTTCAACGAGAGACGAATTATTCCTTTGATAAACATAGAAACTGGGGTACTGATATTATAGCTAAGCGCATGAATCTACGAATCCTAATACCTCAACCCTTTTCACCGCGGTTTTGGATCTATTCTTTGGCAATACAAGTGTCGCAATCTATGTTTTTCTTTGTAACCTATCTTATCGGAGAATCTACGCCACCTTTTAACGTAACGAAACGATGACACCTTTTTTTTTTTTATCTAGCATTTCTAAAGTTTAATATTAAAAAAAACCGATAAATTATTATTATTGTTAATTTTTTTAAGCTTGGCCTAGTATAATATCTCTACGTTGCTTAAGGTGTAGGGATTACGTGAAGCCGATAGATTAAATAAAACCGTCCGATGCGAATAACAATCTGCTCTTCTTTGCCTGGCGTAAGGCACGATTCTTACCTGTGACCCCCGAACCAGTGATGACCGTTTCGATTACGAGGGAAGGACCTGCGAGAAGTGATCTCGCCTACCGTCAGGTTCGCCGATATCTCGTATTCATCAGCGGAGCCTGTTCCGTGGCATCTCTTAACCTCGTTGCGCGGTTCCTTTAAAGTGAGTTTGGATCTTCTCGGCGAGCTACGAGCGGTTTCTTGCGCAAAGACAGCCCCTGCTGGATGTCGAATGCGGAAATATCGTGCTGCCGAGATATTTATGTGTTAGCCCCGTCTCTATCCTCTCTCGGTTTGGAGTTGGATTTAAGTATGATGAGTATCTATACTGAGGTATATATTTTTTATTTTTCTTAATTAGTTTCGCTTTCTCGAGTCGAATAGAAGAAGGCACCTGACTACAAGAATCTTAGATTCGTGTTTTTATAATCATAGGGTTAATGATATAAAACTTTAATTTTTAATTGCTCCGACTAATTAGAAAGCATTAGTACTGGTACTGGTTTTAAAGATTAGCACGGTATTGTGATGAGATAAATAATTTAATATTTTATCTAGTTAAACGTTTTATATAAAGACATTTATGGTAAAATTGCATTCTCTATTTTAGTTCTGTAAAGCACAATTTGACGTATTTTTCTATAATATTTACATCCTGTGATAACCCTCTTCCAAAAGTGACTTTGATTTATTATTTAATTAACTTTTTTCTTAATTAGTTGTTAGTATGTCTATATTTTAGAAAACAATAGTGTCTGTTTTTATTTCTATAGCTTTTTTTTCTTTTATTTCTCTATTCTAAAACTAATCGATAGTTTTATTCCGCAAGCTTGATGCAATTTTGCACCCTTGACCTTTAAAACTAAAGTAAGGTCGCTGTTTATTTGAGATTTCGCCCCCCCCCCCTGGGGCAGCGTCCTGTATAGCGGTGGTAGTCCTTTATTTGGAGGTGTGTTGTGGCTAAACGTATCAAAAAAACGGATTTACCCCAGTCAGTATCTAGTTTTGAGAGGTCTGCAAGTTTGATCCCACTATACTTCTTTGATACTATATTTGTTTGATTATATAGGACAATTTTCTTTGATTTATCTAAGCTTATTTGAACATAATAGTCAAAATGTCATAATAGAGCATTACAATAGGTGTGGACTAACTCAAAAACTAATGGAAAAACTTTTGGACTAAAACAAAAAAACTAAACTAAAGCATGTGTGAAAAATGTTTAACCGATGAAGATATTACAAAAATTACACTATATCTGAGTTTCTAGCTCAATTCAAGATATAACTGATGAAGATGGGACTTAAATTACAGTAGATCTTAGTTTCTAGCTCAATCTAAGAAATAACCGATGAAGATGCGACATCAGTAGATCTTAGTTTCTAGCTCAATCTAAGAAATAACCGATGAAGATGCTAAATAAATTACAGTAGATCTTAGTTTCTAGCTCAATCTAATCTAAGGTATAACCAACGCAGATGCGACCCAAATTCATAGGACCAAATTTGTTGATATTTTCAACATCGATATGTCTGCCATATAATAAAGTGTCTGTGGGTTTGTCTTTTATTAGAGTTTTATTCAGAGCTCATCCCCTCCAGAATAAAAATCACCCCTAATTCCCGGGCAACGCCGGCTTTTTCAGCTAATATTTTGTACTTATTTCAAAATTTAACAAAGAAATGAGTATATTGTGGTGAGGGAATATAGAGAAATTAAATGATAAAGAAACAAAATAATTGGTCCGTTTACTTATCATTTGATATTTCGTTATGATCAGGATTTATAATGAAGAAAATTATCTGGAACAGGAAAAAAAACTCCCATGACATTTATTAACGCCTGAAAACACTTAGAAATGAAATATTATGCACATTATCTTTAATGCCATCGACTACAACGTAATTTTATATTAACTCATAATTGGCAAATCAACATCATTTGTCTTATAAAATCATTCTTTTATATCTCCATGATTTAAGAAGAATCGAATAAAAAAAAAAAAATTCTAACGCCCACTTTACCGAACAACTAAATCGGAACATATAACTTAGAGATATGCTCTTTTTAATGTGGCTTGAATCTTAACACCGAAAAAAAAGAATCTCGTTAAGAAAAAGAATTTTACAGTAAATATTTGAATTGAGAAATTTCTTTTTAGATAAGATGAAAAATGCATTTATAATGAGACGTTTTTATTCGGCCCTAGTTTCTAATAAAAAAAAGTGAAATATTTTCATCGCTTCGTTAGTATACATATGAATAAAAGAGATCCACAAGTTGAGATAAATCGCTTTTTATTTTGGGAGAGGTGTATTTCTGTAGGCGGGGAAGAAACAGAATCGAAGTTTTGGAAGGCAAATCCTTGCTACATATCATTAGATAAAGTTTAAATAAAACTCTATTTTACACATTAGGTAATCGTGCATGATTTTGTGAATACGAACGCCGAAGTTTAATATATTGGAGTTTAATGTAATAAAACTAAAGAGTACCTTGTTTAGATCCGGCCTGGTTAGAAAAAAATACATATTTGACTAGATTACGTCTTTCTTAAACATTTTTAAAACGAAGATCGTATTGAAATGATAGTCAGAATGTTGTATATAAAAAAATATAATAATATTAAACCTGAATATAGTTTTTAAAAAAAATTAAAAATATAAATGAATGCATATATTTCTTTTTCACGCTTCACGTGTGATTACACCATATAAATAAGATCGTTTGTATAAAACAATCAGATTATATTTGGACTTAAGAAAATTAAGTGGTAAAGATCATGATAAATAAAAACATAAATTGACTTGTTCACACCTTTAACTATATTATTATAATAAAAAAAATAAACCATTAATATAAATCGTAATTGAACTAAATTACATTTTCGTGTGCTCTTTATTATGTGAAACTAGCACTTGCAATGTTTCCTTGTAACATAGTGCAATTTATTTGTATAAATGTAATATGGCATAGTAATATTATAACTATAAATTTTATAAAATTATTATAATGCTAAAGGAAGGGGGGTTAGATAAATGTTTATATATAAGTCATCAGTGTTTAACATTCTTGTTTTTCATATAACATTCTTTGTTGTTCATTTGGTAGCTTATGAAAAGCGGAAGTTGTTCCTAAATTCAACCACTCTTCTAACATCTCTCAATTAAAAGAAGAAAGCGCTGGAATTTCGTGGTCCAATTTAAAAAAAAAAAAATCAACATTTTAAACATAAGTTTAAAGATGCTCAGTGTCTTGAAAATCAACGAGATATTCGGAATGTTTTTTTTTAAATTGTCTCTTAGCCCAATTTCTCTATCTCAGTTAGTTTTTGAGATATTATTCAACTTTTTGGAAATTTTCGTGAACCACTCTTAAAGAAGAAATAACTCGATATCTCGAGAACTATTGAGAAATGGGCGTGTGCTTACTCGTTGTGCTACAACTTTTTTTGTTGCATTTGGCTCGTGGCATCCACCATTATGATATTTTATCGCGTGTCACCCTATAGAGTTGTATTAGCCTTTTTCCAGGTCCTATAGGCCCTCGCCGGGTTGTTATGTACGTATACGTTGCTACTATTATTATTAGTAGTAGTCTAGTACTTACTAGAACGGGTAGGGCAAACCACTTGTTGGAACCTTGCTATTAGGCCATCACTTAGGCCCTTTTTACTCCCCGTGATGGAGAGTTCCGGCTACTTCATACATCATACATTTGTACATTGTATACCGCCGAAGCGAGTATGGTGTGGTCATTAGTAAGCTATATAAATAAGCGTGCGTCAAATCGTGGGAAGAAGAGTGCCCCATAAGGGGTGTCCTTCATCCTGCTCCGTCCTCAAACCATAGATACAAATATAGATTATCATCATGACACGCATCGGACTCACATCAAAGAATGGGGGAAGAGTGCCCCATAGGGGGTGTCCCTTACCCTGCTCCGTCCGCGATTCATTGATGCAATTCAGAGTATGATGGCACACGGGATCGAACCCACGACCTCGAGTTGCCTCGAGGTTGAGAGCGCCTTAAGACCATCGGCCACGATGGCTCCCTTGATACTATTAAGATTAAGAAGCCAGAAATCGAACCTACATCTCATTTGGGGCAATGGATCAATGATCTTAAACCAATTTATGTCTTTGATATTTAGTGGTTGCAATATTTACAATGTTGCTGATATATTTGGTTCCCAACGATTAGCAGCTCTCCATTACGCTCTTTTGTCAAAGGATGATAGTAAAAAAGAGATAATGGGACTTACTGTAAGAACGCTGTAACTATTTTTGAAGATATACTGGTTAATTTACTGTTTTTATAACAGTAAATTAATTAACAATTAATAAATTAATTAACAATTAAAACAACGGCAATTAACAGCTCTGCTATTATTGCTGAACTTTGAATTACAATATTCCTCGTGTAACTCTGATGTACACAAATATTACATTTCTGTTAATTGTACTTTTAAGTGATAATTGTCAACGTTTCACTCATTTTAACTTTGACTGGTACTTTCATTTGTCTGATTGTTAAATTGTAGCTTCTCACCATTTTTAATCGGTTGCACGTTTATTTTATAGCATTTTGTCGTGATTCATAATCCGTCTTTATTGTATCCAGTATACGATCCAATTTTTTTTTTATTTGTATTGCTACAGTTTATATCGGTTTAACCTTGAACCAAGATCGTGATAAATTCCATCTCCCGGTATTCCATACATACTTTAAAACTGCTGAGCTCTACGTTTACTAAAACAAGTTCACTTGGCATAAGGAGAAGAAAAAAAAAATATAATAAAGTAATATAAAGTTAGCAATGTTAAGTAAAGGAAAAAGAGAAAAAAAAGAAAGTCCAATGTGTTATTTATTTCATTTGTTAAAAACGGACTGTGTCGGTGTAGCCTTGAACCGGACCGGTGAGTTCGCGGGATCGGTTCGAGAACGTCGTTCCTTCTGTAGTTCAGTATAGCGGGTGGACGTTCATTCCTTCTACTCCGTTAATGACCTGGGCGGGGCTTTCCACCTCCACTATATATACCAGGGGAGTGACTCCGAACCTAAACAAGAAAAGAATATATAACTGGAAGTACGGATATAAATAAAGAAAAAACATCGGTACTATATAAAAGAAGTAATTCACGTGCTTGGCTTATTGGCTCGCGTGAATCAAGTTCTTTACCACGTGACGCACTTTATACTTCACGTGTCTCCGGTGCCTTTCATAAATATAGTATAGCAAACCCACTCTTAACATATTTTTTTTATTATAATATGTATTCTTTGACTCAATTGCTTTGTTAATGTGTGTGATTTTTTTCTACTATTTTGTTTTTAAAATATTGCAGACCCACTAATCGTTCCACTCTTTTTTTTTATTCTTTTTCGCCCTTATATACATGTATTTATCTTTAGACTTTTATCGAAATTATTTAATAAAGAAACAAAATATTTTTAAAAAAACACAATCCTTTTGTATCATTTTTTAAAGTTAAAAATAAATATGGGTAAAATAAAAGAGAAACATTTAAATCTCTAAACAAAGATGTATAAATCCTTGGAGATGAATGTTAAGCGTGTATTTTATATAATTGCCCTATTTAAAATTTGATCACGTGTCTCGTCTTTGTCAGTTTTAATAAAAAATAACTTTTTTGGGAGGAAAAGTTCCGATTTATTTATGTAATATTATGTAAGACGAGTTGTTAAGCCATTGGCTGGCTTAATTCTATATTTAGAAGAAAAGTAAAATTAAGTAAAGTTTATATATATGTATATTATGTTATATATTATATCTAGTTGTTATATCTATTTGAAGACCAACAAATCAAAACAAACGTTTATTTTTATCGGAATAAATGTAGTTTTGCCTTAGCTTAGCAATAACAAATCATTGTGAGGTGAGTCGCTGTAGTCGACGCACCATTCGATTACAGTATTTCCCAAACAAGAGTCAGTGCGTTGACAGCGCGGGAAATCGAGTGACACAGAATAGCCAACCTCTCTGAGGGGGAAAAAAACATGTATCTCTGCCCAGTTGGCCTGACCATTAGTCCGGGAAAATCTAGTGGTCTTATTGGCTCCCCACCCCATTTGCTAGTTTTTCCCGCGCTGTCAACGCACAAAATCTAGTTTGAGACAGACTGTATATAGATTATAGGAATTTTATCAGGTCCAAACAAAAACAATTTCATTTCCATTGGGGACACATAGCTGCATTACTCATGTGACCATTCGTCTAATAATAGAACGGGAGGAAGCCATGTGCCACACTAATTGACTATTTTATTTATATAATTTAAGGACGTCACTTTTAATTTAGTTTATACTTTAAAATGAAGTCAAGTTTTATGATTAACATAATTTTGATTCAAGCGCATTCTTTTAACACAATATAAAACTTGTTTATTTTTGTTGTCTATATTATATAATAAATAAATCGATAGATCCGGGTGAATACAGTTTATAAATGTATTTAAATTCGTCCTGAGATCAACTTTTTCTCTTTATTTAACTTATTCCAAGTAAAACCGGATTTTTTTTTTCCAGATAAATTTGCCTTAAAATATTTGCGAGTCTTTTGTGTATCGACTTATTAATTTTTTTTTTAAGCATGATTATTTTTTTGTTTACTTGTTTTTATTTATTTTTTAAATTTTTTTCCGTCTTGTTTTTCGAAGTGTGACTTATGCTCAATTTGATATTAAACTTATAAGCTGGTATGAATACATGTAAATAAACACGCATATATTATGTATATAGTGTTAAAAATGCGTGAAATTGTTTGTGAATATTTAACTTAATATACGAGTATGTTATTGCTAAATTTTTAACGATACTTTTATTAGAGATATATGTATTAAATTTTTTTTTTATCGAATTATCTCTTTTAAAAATATTAAAATTTAACGATTTAATTTAGTATATTTATTCATTGAATTGATATATATTCTATGATTTTTTGTTTTAATGAGTGGGAAAAACTATGTTATTTAATAACTTTAAATACGAATCTAATAATATAAACCGTTTTCGTAGGAAAAATCTAGTTCCTAAGAAAATAGATACGGATAAATAAATAAATAGATCAATAAATACTAAATAAATACGAATGAACGTTATCACGGTGGTACAGGAAGGCATTAGAACCCCCTCTACACGAAGGGGGGGGGGAAGAAAAATGCTAGATAAGACCTCTCATGCTTGAGCTCTAACACCTTACTCAGTTCTCGCTTGAAACCTTGGTCTAAAGTTCGAATCCCAGGGAGGTGAGACATTTTTACACCGATTATCGCCTCGAATAGATGAGTAAACATGGCCGGATCTCCTCCCGCGCCTTAATGTTAGTCAGGACGGGGAAATATTACCCCATGTTTGAGATGACAGACATAAATTTTATGTTTCACCGTTTTTTTTCGGACTCAATTGATCTTACAACGTATAAATCCATCGAAATTCGGAAAATATAATTTTTCTCCATGAGAATACGTATAATTTATACGTATAGGGATTAACCAACCGCATTAATAATCGTTTATATTTTGATTATTCACCTTGTAATCATACTCTCTTATCTCTGTTTTCTCTATCTGTATGCCCCACTCTCTCTTTATCTCTAGAGATATAAATAAAAATGTGTGTGTGTACAAGTAGTATTAGGTTAAGGCTTGATAATTTATTATTGAAGGAGGTGTACGGGAGGGTTTAACATGTGCATACTGGTGCTGTGAGTCACATAGTACAGATAGTCATGTCCAGTATTATTTATCATTTTGGCTTTGGTTGCGAGTTATGCAAAGGAAAGAGAAAATTCTTCTTGTTATCTGGCATTTCTTTATTTAACGAGTTATTGGTATTACTGACTGGTTATGGAAGCAGTCATAAGTCGGTACTTAATTTCTAAATTGTTTAATTAATCACACTTATAGCTTTAGAACCAAGTATGCGAGACTTGAAGTCCGATTATGTTTTGGCATGAAGCCCTAGGCGCTTCTCTCATTAAACAAAATGTGACCAATAGATTTATAATCATTTTTAATCATTATTGTTTTTTGTTTTTTTTTTATTATTATTATTATTTTTCTTCTTGATTGTTTAAATGATGTTTTGATTACATAAAGGTGCTTAGGTTTAAGTTAGTTATGTAGTTGAGTTGCGAGGGAGGCTTTGTAACGTTATTTCTTCTTGTCCGGTTGCAACTCACCTAATGCTTTGGTAACAGTTCACCTGTTTCATAGGTTTTTCTTATTTGTTACTTAGTTTTGCTTTTTGTAGCCGATGTATTTTATGGCTTTGATTTCTAAAGATTTCGAAAAATTAAAAACATCGGACTCGATTCGACGTTTTAACTAATGTTAGCGTTTTCTCTAACTATAGTGCAGGAAGAACTATTTTTTAATTAAACGATTTGATTGCAATATCTTATACTTTTATTTATTTTTCTCTTCCTTCGCTCTACCCAACTACGATGTTACGTATTTTTACTTACACCTATATTTAGTAATACATAAGCTTTGTTCCAATCACACTTCAAACTGGTTTGGAACAGTCCTACGCATGCGCCATCGGACTACATTTGTACGTTTTTTGCTAATGGACATACGTCGTACAGTTTGAAACTAGTTTGAGGTGTGGTTGGAACAAACCTATAGAAAGCTAGTATTGTGATGCCGCAAAAATTCTTATGAGGAGATTTTTCTAGGTTTATAATATGTTTTAATAAATCAAGGGGTTTGAGGTTGTTAGAGGTGGTTGGAGAAGGTGGTTTGAGTTAGGTGATTAGAGAGAGTACGAAAATAAGTTTTTAAAAAATTCTGTCGACGCGTGGAGCCTACAAAATGAAATTTCGCTGAGGTGAAATCAATTTCAGCACTTTCTTTACCCCGAACATTAAAAAATAATTTCTCAAAACGTTTCCGAAAATTTTGATTAAAATTACCACTCTTACCGTTTAAATCGTAAAAATAAAATTAAGTTTTTTTTGAAAGAGTGTCCCTCCGAAAAGTATTACCCACGCTTATTTTTTTTTTTGGGGAGGGGGGGGGGGGGGTATGATTGCGTCGAGTATAACCTAATTTATACACGGGTTTTTGAGCACTAATTTACAAAGAAGCCGTACGAATGTAAAGCACTCTAGTAGAATTGCTTTTTCACATACAGAAAATAACTTAGAATTTATTTCTGATGGCGAAATATTTGCTTTTGCGGTTGGGAGGATTTACATTTATTAAGAAAAGAGTAGTTTTTTTCTGCATTTACTTGCTGCAATTAGTAAAGGACTCGCATGACTTTATATTTATAGACTATCGGCCTGATAAGTTAGTGTTTCTATCATCCGCACTCTTAAGATTTGGCCGCACCCAAAAGTTAATCCGGAGTTGTTTGTAGAGTTGTTAAACTAAACGTAATGTTATTCTCCTTGATCCTGAGTGTGCATCCAACTAATAATTACTAATAACTATCCTTGAAAACTATAAGTGTCCCATTGTTCATTATCTGTAACAATAGGGTCAGCGCACAAATACAAAGCTGAGGTTCCTTCATCGCCCACTAGATCGCTCTCCTCTCGTACATTCCAACGTGTCAACATCTAAGTAGTAAATATTTACCTAATTATAAAAGCACATTCATGGACAGTATATTTTCAAGGGTGTGCTAATTTAGTGCAAGAGGCTTGACGACCTTAATTTTCTTTATTAAAGTAAAGGATAAATTTATATTTAGAGCTAGAGGTGACGTTATTTATGGGTGTTTAGAAGTGTCGGGGGTTTTGGGACCCCCCGCGGCATGTCGCGACGCACCGATATAATTATACGGTTCACTTTGAGTGCATGTAAAGCAATAGAGCAACCTTGAGTCCGATATTTACCTTGAAGCTGTCGAAACATTTCGACATTGAACCCGATCGAGGAATTTTCATTATTCAAAACGGACAATGATTATCGACGAATTTTTAATTTTCTCTCGAATATTCGCTCTAATTGTTGTTAATTTTAATTGACTTCTACATCGTGTCCTTGATTGGATTCATCAAAACATCGGGGATGTACATAGTCGATTGGTTAGCGTACTCACAACATCTATTAAAGTCCAAACTCAATCATATCTAGTGAGATCGAATCTCGGAAGGAGACATGTTTTGCACTGATGATCACATCAAGCTGATGACTTAAGTGGTCGATCCTTCATCCTAATACCTGGTTGCTGTTGGGCTAGAGTGTGCAGAAACATTTCTGCAATGGCCTGTTTCTCCCTACGCCTTTTTAGTACCATGAGGCTTCATAAATCACAGCTTTGACTTTAACCGTCCTGCTTCTTGCCCAAGGACGATTATCCTGTAACCTGGCTTCATAAGCTTGTCGTGGGTAACGTTTGTCTCCTAACCCATCGTGATTACTAGGTCAGTGCAGCTGTGCCCGTCCTTTGTGCAAGACTCTCTCACAAGTTCTTGAAAGCCTCGACCAGATTTGATAAGGGCGTTTCTCTGATAGACATGGGTCTGTTATATTGAAAATAATTTTAGTATAAGGGCAAAGGTCTAAGATATATCTATCTATAGATTTAAAAAGTTTTAGTTCACACATCGTGCAATGAACCCCGAAAAGTCCTAAGATTCCAGAGCATCCTTTGGGAATCTTAGGATACCCAAAGGATTGGAGAAGTCATATGTGAGACAAAATCTTTTATATAATCGAGTAGTGTCCCGACGACGGGTGACGGCGACGAACTCACCTCTAATCGATTTATAATGTTAAAAATTGATGTGCCATAAGCTGGGATTGAACCCGCGACCTCCTGTGCGTCAGTCGGGAACGCTAGCCATTACGTCATACCATTGTAATGAAACTTCCAGCATAAAACTTACTATTTAAACAGTAAATATCTCTTTAAATATGTATTTTAATAATAACTTTTTTTTAACCATATTTATTCTGCCCGTTGCCACGGGCATAACGGCTAGTCATTAATAGTTTGTTTAGCGCTATTTAATGCTGTTTCTCCTCTGGAGATTATTGACTGTGATTTCATGACGACGATTTAGTTGGACTAATTTCCGTTGGACCACGTGCATTTATATCTGTTTTTAAATCTGCCATTAACATCGACTTTCTTAATGTCTACGTATGTTGTATTTATGGAGATGTTGGATTTCTATAGAGCTGTCGATTAGTGGATAATTAAAGAGCAATATTAATCAGTTCTCTAAAGGAGCGTCCACACTATGCCGATCGGCAAAGCCGACTTTGTATGGACGTGCTGGTCGGCTTTGCCGACGTGCCGAAAGCCGTACCGAATCATGCCGAAGTTTGTAGTGTAAACGTGCCTATCGGCCTCAGTCGACAGATAGTTTTCATATAGTGAGGTTCACAGACTATATTTTCTACTACCGTGACCGTGCGGATACTCGTGAGATGGTTTGGCACTGATCTGGGCGTCCACATTGCTGAAGTAATGGGGACGTCATGCCGACCCGAACGTTCTGTGCCGAAAGTGCCGATCGGCCTCATTTGGCATAGTGTGGACGCGCTTTAATAATGGCCGTNATTTTAGTATAAGGGCAAAGGTCTAAGATATATCTATCTATAGATTTAAAAAGATTTAGTTCACACATCGTGCAATGAACCCCGAAAAGTCCTAAGATTCCAGAGCATCCTTTGGGAATCTTAGGATACCCAAAGGATTGGAGAAGTCATATGTGATACAAAACCATTAATAGTTTATTTAGTGATATTTAATGATGTTTCTCCTCTGTAGATTATTGACTGCGATTTCATGACGACGATTTAGTTCAATTTCGGCTGGTTACGTGCATTTATATCTGTTTTTAAATCTGACATTAACTTTGACTTTCTTAATGTCTAAGTATGTTGTATTTATCGAGATGTTGGATTTCTATAGAGCTGTCGATTCGTGGATAATTAAAAAGCAATATTAATCAGTTCTCTAAAGGCGCGTCCACACTATGCCGATCGGCATCATTCGACTTGAGGCGATCGGCAATTAATTAAGTAATTAAATTAAATTAATTATTAATTAGTGTGGACGTGCCGAAAGCCGAACCGAATCGTACCGAAGTTTTTAGTGTAGACGTGCCGATCGGCCTCGAGATGTCTAGATAGTTTTAATATAGTCCACAGACTATTTTCTACTACCGTGCGGGTACTCGTGAGATGGTTTGGTACCGATCTGGGCGTCCACACTGCTGAGGTAATGGGGACGTCATGCCGACCCGAACGTTCTGTGCCGATCGGCCTCATTTGGCATAGTGTGGACGCGCTTTAATAATGGCCGTTACTTTGGGTATGCCTAGTACACAATGGAGAGGATTAAGGCCGTAGCTATGGAGATGCCTATTACACTATGGATATGCCTAGTATAATATGTAGATGCTTTAGAGCCGTTAGTATGGAGATGCCTAGTGCCTCTTAGAAGCCTCTCCATCGGACTCATATTTTGGGCTAAGATCTATGTTCTATGGTCTATCTTCAATATTCTATGACTTTATGGGGGCGGGCGAATCTTCTCACGTCCTCAAGGTTTATTTGAAGATTGTAACATCATCTTCGCTGATTATGACTAGCGAGACTTGAAAAGGTCGACACATATTGTCTAGAGTCTAGACCGATCTGGCTATTGTGTTTCTTTATTTGACAATTAACCAATGGATTTGACGATAAACTGATGGATTTGACAATAAACTGATGGATTTTTTAGTCGGGATGTTATAATGAGATCGATCCATCTCATAGCATGAATTAAGTCCAATTACCGACGGTACTCAAATACTAACTAACCGGGATTCGAGAGTTGCGGAAGACAATTTAATTCTTATCAGATCCAATATGCAATCGGTTTTGATAAATCAGTACGTGATGATGTCATAGAGTTGGGCTGATGGTTCCACAATGTGGGCGCACCACGGTCTCCCAGCAGCAGTCTGATCGGGTCTAATCAGAGAGTGCAGATCGACCACAACTTGTGATTAAATTTGACACTCGTCAACCCCATTAAAAAGTATTACCCAATGAATGTATTTATATGTTTACATAATCCGTGAATATACATGACAAAATATGGTTCCAAAATATAACTTTTCTTGGGACATAATTGATAATAAAAATGTTAATAATAATAATATTGTAGATAAGAGGTGGTAGGAATGTAGTTAGATGGAGCATCAATAAAAATAAGTAACTTTTAAAATTTTAGTGATAATCCGAGGTTTCCTATAGCAATAAAAAATAAGAGTGCCAATTAGTGTGGCACATAGCTTCCTCGCATCCTACTCCTTAATTTATTGATTTAATGCGAAAGAATCATGTTTGCGCAAAATGTTAGGTTGTTTATGGCCATTATTCTTGTCATTTTTTTTGCAGGCTATTTCGTCGATTTTATATTAGAAAATTTTGTTGGAAGTTTTTCGTACCGATTTTATTATTATTATATTCGTTGAGTTTTGAAAATCTTAGGACGGATTTGAATTAATTTAATCTTTCCTACTTTTGTTTCCCTAAATAAAAGAATATTGTGATAAGATATGTGTAATCTCTTGAGGTTTTTTTTTTAATGCAAATCTTGTTGGTTGTTACTTTTATTTTAGCTTATAAATATTTCATGTGCTCTAAAGTTTGTACAGATACCTATAAATTAAAGGTTTAAGATTGATTTTTTTTCTGGCAATGAATAAGATTTATAGGTGAAATAATAAAAGTAAAACGTTTAAAATGTTATAAAGTTTGTTTTTTTTCAGAAGAATTTGAGTTATTTATTTATTTAGTCAAGTAATAAAGTGATTACCCAGGTGTACGGAAAGATGCTGGTTACGCCCTTGGGAATAATCATTCACCAATAAACGTGCCTGGAATCAATCAGATGAGCCGCAGTAGTTGTAATCTTTGCCACCTTGTACAAATTTATAGACCAATGTGAACACAATAGCCTAAACTATTTCCACTATAATTTTGATTAAGGTCATGCCCTCCGGGCCTAAAAATTCTTCGCTGGCTCTTAATTTTAACATAACATACAATTTCCATCAAATTTATTGTAGAACATATTTCACATTTCTTAAATCTACTTCCGTCATTAATAGCGTTTCAAATTTCTAACACATTTTTAACTTCCGAGTTTACCGAAGGTAACGGAAGCTACGTGATCGATCTGGAGAACTTTTTTTTGTGTTCTGCCATTTTAAGTTAAAATTTCCTGTTGTGGGGCGCCAACACTTGAGTTTATCCTATGTAGCATCATGTTAAGTACAGGAGGACCTCGTTCATCCGGAACAACATGTTTTAGACTTAGGTTTGGTTTATAGAGGTTTTTTTTTTGAGGTTTTTTAGAGAGGTTTGGTTTTAAGAGGCAGTGTAGCCGTTCGGGTTAAACCACGTCTGCTCGGCCATCACTGAATCATGAGTGGAACGAGATGGGGTTCGATTCCTCGGCGTGACACTCTGATTTATATGGCTCACTATTGATCACATCATACTCGCTTCGGCGGTACAATGTACATATGTATGATGTGTGAAGTGGCTGCAACTCTCCACCGCGGGGTGTAAAAAGGGCCCGAGTGAAGGCCTAATTGCAAGGTTCGAACAAGGGGTTCGTCCTACCCGTTCTAGTAGGAAGTACTAGACTACTACTACTAGGTTTGGTTTTATCGAAAAATATTTAGTAGTTTTTTTTTTGTTTTGTTACACGTTTAAAAAAATTTGCACACCGATCACGTTTATTGGTCATTTTTACATCAAACCCAAATTATTTTTATGAAGTTTGTTTCATTTATCCTTTTTATTTGAGTATATTTAGGATTTTTTAAAAATATTTGTATACACACAAATAAGATCATTGAGATTTTAAATGCTGTCTTGATTAAAAAATGTGTTATTTATCGTGCCTAATAATAAAATAAAGTTGTTTTTGTTGGTTTTTTTTTGCATTTTTTCACATCTGCGATTCCAAGGGTAGTTTATTTTAATATTTTAATGAATTATGTATAATACAGACCTGATTACTTTTTATGAAGGCGAACCAACTATTAAGGCGTTTTATTTAATCGCTTGGTCTACGTCTACATTGATAATAGGAAGCAGCCACTGATTTCTAACATGAGCCCTGCACGGGCGTAGTAGTAATAAAAACACTGAAACATAACGAAATGTTTGTACGAGAATTTTTCTGTGATTTGTTTAACATTATTACTGTTAATAATAATAATACTTGAAATGGAATGTTTAATACTTCGAGGTTGGTTATAGTGTTAGTAGAGGGTTGTTTATCCTGTTGAAGTTTGCACGTGTTTCTACTATCTTATCACTCTAATCTTATCTCTACTTTGCTTTATAATTTATTATTATAATTATGTTGTTTTTTATATTGGCATTGTTCAGTTTTGACTTACAGCTTCCCACCCTCAGGCCTTGTAGAAAGTGAAGAAAGAATTAAACATATTTTATTTATGTATTTGATTTCTATTATAATACATATAGATGTATTTATTTGATTACTGTTTTTTTTTTTTTAACCGCGTCTGATAGATAAGTAGAATAAAGTATCATATGACGAAATATTTGAAGGGCAGGCTTACCAATCAAATAAATCTAATTATCCCCTGCATTTATATACAAGCATACATAAAACACAGACACTTGTATATTTTATATGTTTATAATCTTATCCTTTATAAACATTTTCTTAGTATTGATTTAGTACTGACAAATGATCGCTTTTAAAATTCAAACTTTTCATATTAAATGGACTGATCGTGATAGTGATTAGTATATAACAAATCACACACACACACATATAATATATATATATATATGTATATATATAATAAATGAAATTGAATAAAAAGAATATTGCATAAAAATAATATTGCAATATGTATATAAAGTTTTATTTAAATTCTTACGTTAGATCATATGACATCGGAAAAACTTTGGTTTCTTTCTTTTAAACGTTTATGTCCGCTTTAATAGTTTTAACGATCTTGGGCTTTCNTACACACACACACACACACACACACACACACACATATATATATATATATACACACATACACATACTTATCCACTTATATACCTATAGTTTCGAAAAACTTTGTATGAATCATCAGGATTTAAATAAAGTTAAGGTGAAGTATAAAGTTCAAAATTTCGAGATAACAAGTCAAGATAATGGTATAGTGCTAACAAATTATTGGTTTCTTTTCTTTTGAAGTATAACTTAGGTTTTGTACTATTTTTAAATCTTGCTTTTTTGTGGTCATAAAGTTTTTTTTTTGTTATTGTTATTTATCAACTTCCTTTTTAAACTTCCTACTGCAAATGAATTATTGTTTACAGTGTTATTAAAGTTTATTTCCGGTGTTTTATATTATGAACCGTATTATATTTGGCAAGATTTTATTTCCTTTAAATAAATTACTCTTCAATAGAGCGGGTCACGGGTGTTACAGTATAGGGGTGGGAAAATGCGGCTATTCGTTGAGTGGGTGCGGCTCCCATGCAAAATGTATATATTTTTTAGGTTTGAAGATTTTTTAAAAGTTTTAAATAAACGTTTTCATATTATTTTGTAAACCAAATTTATTTGTGATATACTTATATTAAAGATAGATTGTAACTTTCCCGATTGGATTTGAAACCTTTAAGATTTTTAAATGGTTCAAAATGAATATGGGACAACAATCGTTGGTCTACTTTCGACAAACAATCCAATTTTATTATAATTTGGATGTTCTTGAAAAGGATATAGGTGTAAATAAATAATGTTTGTGTACATGCAGAAGAGGGAAATAACGTGCGCAGAAATGACCGAATTCAAAATTGGACAAGTATATATGTAGTTGTTTTAAAGATAATGTTAGTTCCCCAAATATGTTCCCTGACGCCTTAAATGGATTTTTATCTTGAAATGTTTTACGTTTTTAATCGATTATATAAACAAACGATGAACATGAACGATGACATGTTTTGGTGTTGGAACATGTCGGTCTCTGATATCCCCATCTATTTGATGCGTTCTTGGTCAAAGAACCCATTCATCCATTTACTGTTAAATTTTGAATGATACAATCACTAAGGATGTTAGTAAGTGTTTTTATAGCTCTTGGTTATCGTTATTCTGTTTGTTTTTTCTAATTCTTATTATCTAAGTATTTATCTAGAGTGCCTTTTATCGGTAACGACGATATATCTACAGTTTAACGGCCTCGTCTTATATTTTATCCTTAGTTGATAGATTCTTGTGCCTTAAATATTGAGGATGGTAAAGATGCCATTCTATTGGTTGGATGTGCTGAGCGTGTTGATGATGTGAAAACTATTTCTCTGGTATTCGTCTCCAACTCGTCTCATTGTCTCCTACAGACCGTCTTAGTTGCGACTCCCGTGTCTGTCTGTTGTGTCGCGAAACATCACGATGTCCTCCACCACGTTCCCTTTGTCGTCGTGTCTTCGATGGTGGAAGACCGTTCTAAACCCGAAGCGAAACAATGACGGTAGTTTGCAGTAGAACGCTATGAGAAAGGAAGGTTCGGTAAATATCTTTTTAAATAGACTTCGGTGTGGTTTTGTCTTGAAGACGCCACGATTTAAGGAAGTGTCGAATCAAATCACGATTCGCTAGTTGTTTTCTCTTCGCCACTGCTCAATGCTTGCGACACTATTAGTTTTTATCTTCGTTTTTGACTACACGACGCTTAACTTTTTTTCTTTTTTTTACAGTATATTCCGTGAATCCTTTTCTCGATTCGATTTCGTCAACTTGTTATATTGGTTAAAAAAAAAAGAAAGACAAACAATCTATTCAAAAAATAATTTATTTTTTTATGTAATATACTTTATAAAGAATAGTATATAAATATATAATGACATTCTCATTATGTTTGTGAAAGAGCAAAAGATTAAGTTATTTTCGGGAAAAATGTACTTTTTGGTGATATGGTGAAATCTTTTCGTGACATCTTGTCGTGATTAGTTTTTTTCCCCTCCAATTTGCATTGTTTAGTAACGTTTTAATAATAACGTTATGATCGTTGTATATGCAGGACAAACTTGTCAACTTTATAAGAATACATTTATTAAAAGATAAATAAAAACTATCCCCGCCGACATTTTTCTCTAATCAAAGAAAAAACGAAAAATTAAAATTGGATTATTTTTCAAGGTCAAATAACTTTTGAATGCGATTTAAAAGATAAAACGCGATTTGACTCATCTTTTAGGTTAAATCTCCCTGTTTTCAAAAACTAAGGTATGTCAGGAAAAATCGAAAGATAATATACCAAAAAACTATTATGAAGTAAATGTATAATTTAAAAAAAAAAAATCGGTCCGATACTACTCAGACTTACATTCTCACATATATTAATTACTAATTCATAATTACTTAGCCTAGTGTATTCAGTTTAGTTTTCGTAAGTAAATTAAATCATAAGTAAACATTTTATCAAAATTTATCATAAAAATAACTTTTCCTCCACGGGGATTCGAACCCGCCCTCTCTCTGTCCGCATTTAAAGCTATTTTCT
>KZ651423.1:448144-460240 GCA_001010745.2 Gerris buenoi | reverse complement strand
CCCAAAATTTTATTTTTTTAAAATTTTGATTTGGGTATTAAATGAAAGCTTCTGAAGAGTAGGACACAAATATATATTTGCTTTTTTAAATTTTGCATTCCTTATTGGTTTATTACTGATAAAAAACATTGTGACCCCCCGGGGGATCGAACCCGGGACTCTTGAGATCGAATACAAGAAATCATAATTTACATAATGGTATCATAATGGTATGCTTACTCATCTAAAAAACCCTAAAAAGTACTTGGACTAAGTACTTCCCTGTGATTTTTATTTATTATAATGGGTTTATGATTTGAGCTTGCACCCTGCTTACCGGTGTAAGTATAGATAAGAAAACCGGACTTACCGTAATTTATATGTATTTTTTTTTTTTTTTTTTTTAAATCAGATGGGTTCTCATGGATGTGATTGTTATGTAATGTATTTGAGTGTTTTCAATCTGAATTTTTTTTCTCGATTTTTGATAGTTATTTTCCATTAATAGATATACAAATGTATCTATTAAATTTAGTAAATATGTAATATTATTAGTCGACTTATGTATTTATTGTTTTTGGTCAGACGTAATTCTGTCAGATACCGAGAAAATTTATGGTTTTACGAGTCCATAAATTCTTAGTATTGATAAACTTATTCGATAGATTATGTGCATTAGGTCGTCTCCTCTATTCGTCGTTGGACCAACAATTGTTATGGAATTAGTGGTACTCCATGCCCGAAGATTCAAACCCAATATTATTTTTTTCCATATATTAACTAATCTTTATTTTATATTGCTTCGTCTCTCAGACCCCATTTTCTATTCTACAAAATTTAATTACGTCATTTATGATATAAGAAATGTTGTTAAAGGAGTTAAAGTCATTGTACACCGATATATCATTTTACACCGAAATATTATTGTACACCGAGATATCATTGTACACCGAGATATTATTGTACACCGAGATATCAGATTGGATACCAATTACTAAGTCCTGTCATATTTCCCACTAATGATCAAATGGTCTATCTCACTTATGGTCATTTGTCACGCTAATAAATCAAATGGAGAAAATTTGTTTAGTATACTTTGTGACACAAGGGTTAAGAAACATGTTACTGACGTTGTGTTCGCAGTTTTGCGGATATTATAACTGATGTGTTCGCACCCATGCAGATATTGCAACCCATGCAGATATTGACGTTGTATTCGCACCTTTGCGGACATTATTATAACTGATGTGATTGCACCCTTGCAGAATTTGCATCAAATGTTGTGTTATGTGTTAGCCCCCTTGCAGTCATTATAACTCACGTTCACGTTGTGCATACACGCACCCTTACGGTTACAATTTGATTTTGGGTATTATTTTTTCTGAGTGTGGAACCAAATTTAATTAAAATCCTTAAAGTAGTTCAGCTTCCTAGACAAGACTGTAGATCACTCAAAGACTTAAAACCTCTTTTTGGAATTTAAAATCTTAAAAATAGAATTTTCTATACTTTCTAATACGTACTAACATATTTAATATTATATTTAAGCATGATACGTGTCTGTTGATTCGTTTTACGCTTATATAATACGTAAACGAGAGTGTTAAATGAAGAACCACACTTTAGTTAAATTCCAACTAATATCTTCTTCAATAATTTAATTTTTGGTAATCATTTCTTCTTTCGTATTTTTATAAACGCTTATTTATTTGATTATCATTATTATTTTATATTTTTAGAGTGTCCCTCTTTCATAAGAGGTTTTTTTTATGGTTGTCTGGTTTATTATCTGTTCATTTATGTTTAATCGGTTTTTCTTTGTGATATTTCCCTTACTTGTTATTTCTTCTATTTCTTAAGACATATTTTTTCATTGGAATGTCATTTATTCGAAAAATCTTATCCTTTTTCTAAATCGGGTCTTCTATATATCAGCTTAAGGTTGTTATGTACAAACATAACGAACGTATTTCCCTTATTTTTTATATAATTCATACGAATTCTAGTTGAATACTAATGGTGAACAACCATAAATTCCAATACTTTTTTCAATGGGAAAATATTATTCAAATGTATTAATCTTTCAATACCTTATCCCATATTGTAAATTATTATTATTTTTTTTTTTTTTTTTAATTTTAAACAGTGCTTTCCTTAATCCTCTTCTGTGTGTGCGTGCTTTTTGAAGCTTATTAGCTATATTTTTTTCTCAGTGTTAAAAAGGGTTCAAAAAGCGATACATCTACTTTTAAACTGGGCTATTATATAATGATTGTAATAATGCCTTGGTTACATACTCTGTTACAAAAATGTTGTATGAGATCCTTGCGTTTTTGTCTGTAAAAACATTTCTATAATATTAATACTTCTCTTTAAGCGGATCCTTTAATTAAGAAAAGAAAAAAAACAAAAACTGAAGAGTGATGACTTTACGTAGGATTAAGGAAGCAGCGTCACCTGATAACTAATAACCTTAAATACGTTTAGTGTTTCTTTTTATCTCCTCTCTTGCTCGCTTGTAAAACAGGTTGACAAATGGCCTGAATGACAAATGGACTCGGGAGAACGTTAGTAGTCATTACTCAGGTACTCAGGTAACTTGGCTGGGTGAAAGCCTGCCAGGTGGTAATCACTTCAGATAGAGTACCTGAAACCCGACGGTCCCGGGTAACAAGGATGAATTCTATACCTTCGAATACTCCTCCGCCTCAATGAATAATGAAGCAGGGAAACTCGAATGAATTTTGCCTCTTTATTGTTTCGGGAGTGGTCCAGTGGTTACACAATTGTGCTGTTTTTTTTTTTTTTTTTTTTTGTAAATGTTTGTTTACGATCTCTTTCTTTTTCACTCGTGCATATTAATGTTTGGATGTTTAGAGTATTGTTTTTGTTTCCTTTTCTTCCTAACCAGTTCATATTTACGTGGTAATAGGTATTTGTTAAAAAGTTGTTTATTTACATTTTCCATAATCTTATTTTATGTATGTACAAATATATATATGGGCAAACTCTAACTCCATTAAGATGGCAATTAATTAACGCTTTAAATAAAACAACAGGCGATTTAATCTTAAATAATATATAATTGTCCAAACCACAATGTTGGTACAAATGACCATCAGATCTATTGTCTTTTGAATATTCTCAATGGTAATTATATAAAGTCTATTTATAATTCAACTTAATAAAACCTTCAACACTGATAAAACCAATTATGTATATTAAAAAAGAGACGTTACTTCTAGAAAAGGTTTGGGGGTTTCCTCTTTTGGGTTGTTGGGACGCAAAACCGAACAGATGTTTCAAATCCGGACAGTCCGGACGAAATCCGGACGTATGGTAACTCTACCTAGTGACCAACTTTGTTAGCGCAGTATTTCACACGAGCTATTGCTGAAATAATGATATTGAGTTTGTCCAAGCCTTTTTTAATCGATTTGTTTTGTTTTAATTAATTGAAATGATAATTACGTTTTTAGTCTGTTTTTCTTTAACTAAAACTTTAGTCGGAGAGAGGAGGCAGATGGACGTATTAAATCCATCTCGTGCTGACTTGTGTGATGCAACCATGTTTTCTTCTCTTTCGAAAAATTTGCATTCAGTCATGAATAATTTAGGCTTGTTGGTTGTTAAGACTTCATTTCTTAATAGTTATCCAAATAGAACTGTTTTACACGGCCATACACGCTTACGTGACTTAAAGTAGATGCTGCTTTCTTTGCTTTTGTAAATATTGATTTTTTTCTCTCTCTCTTTCCATATGGATTTAAATTTTCGCAATTCTTTTGTTGAGGGGTATGGAGGTTGGTTTTTGTTATTGTGTCGAGAATTGTGTCAGTCGTATTTGCTAGTTTAATCTAGTTTGTAATAATGTATGCCTGTCTTCCGTTTTGTTATGGTTTCTTTTTATGTTAAAGTTAAAAATAAATATTTGTGTATTTTGCTTACTATTTAATCTTATTTATTTGTTTGCATATTGTAAATTGTTGATAAATTGTAAATTTTTTCTTATACTATCAGGAAAATCTATTGCTTTTTCTTTAATTCTAATCCGGTCACAAATCCATACGGAAGAAATGGACTTTTTTTTACCACAATACGATTCGGAGAACAGCTTTTTCGGATCCATTTTCTAAGCAGATTTACGACATCTTGAGTTGAAGCCTTTAAAAAAAAATAGATTTAAGAGTTCATTACCACGTGGTGTCGCATATATATGCCTACCCCTTCAGTGGATTCCAATTCTATATTATTTAGTTGCAGACTATTGTGTTTTACTCCATTTAGTCATTAGTTCAACGTGAATTGAAAGAAGGGCTTTATATGTTTGAAACATTTACCATCTTCTCCCATTGGCCTAAATATCCTGATACAAAGACAACCAACTGTCACTATAGGGAATCTAGTAATCTAGTGTTAGTCCACTTGATGCAAGGTAGTTTATGCACCAAGTAGTTACTTGTGCAAGTTAAACATCGTCTGCAAAACTGAGCTTGTCGACGGCGTTAGTCTGCTTTTAGAACTGAACGAGAAACTGGCAGCATGATCCGGCTGGCATAATTTGCGATAACTGCACAGTTCACCAGGAGAAAAGAGTTTAGACACTTATAGTCTTTCTTAGCTCCGTTTTAGTTTCCTACTTAACCTTTTTGTGGCAGATATTCGTCATCGTTCTTGAGAATTCATGTCAAGCTTTGTTGAGTGATCTGTTATTTTCCTTGTCCAAAGTAAATCACATCGATACGAAGACCCGTTGGTAAATTATGACTAGTTTCCTCTTTAGATGTCATTCTTTTGTCCAACATGACCGCTGGGAACGCTGAACCATAGCTCTGAATTCTCCCAATGAAAGATGTTGGGGGAAAGTGTGGGCTAGACTTCAGTAATAGTACATTACGCGTCGAGTGCGGAAAATAGCATTTTGCATGCGAGTTGGAGTTTGCACCCTAGCGACAGCGAGGGTAGTAAAACCGCACGAGCAATGCAAAATGTCGTTTTCACACGAGTTGCTTACTTTACTTTATCTAAGATTGTTAGATTTTAATAATAAATGCAGAAAAAAAGAATAAACTTCCTGCATCTAAGTTCGTATTTCTCTTTTGATAAAGATAACATTAATTCATTAGTTGTAGGTGCCAATTTTGTGCCCAATTAATTATTTCGGGAGGTGTAATATTCTCCTCATATTCGCCATAATAACTTAAATCACTCATTTATTTTCACAAAAATCTCGATATAAACAGTTACTTTTATTAAACAAACAAAATAGTTTTGTTAAATTGTAAACAAACTTGCTAATCGTGCGTAAAGGTGAGGAATTTTCTTCTTCTTTACCGCCCTAGGGCGGTAAAGAAGAGGAATTCTTGAGAATTTTGAGACGCGCGTGCGCAATGAATACAAGTAAAGAATCACTTTTTACGCACCTAAACAGAGATACAATGTTTATATTTCGTAACAATCGTAGATAAAATCTAGTGCATGCTTTCCCATTTTGAGTTGTTAATGTGGATTGGAATGAATCGCTGAGAACTTTAGCTGTTGTTTGTGTTACAACGAAATTTGCTTTATCTTGTATTATTTATTAGTATTGTAGTCGTCTAGGAGGAAGTGCTGACTCACAGGTTCATAGACCCCTGCCTGGAGGACCTGCTGACGTAGCAGCACTTTCAGCCCTCGTAATGTTACAGTTTTAATAATTTGAATGACTGAGCCTGGATGTCATTAATTTAGTTAGTTTTTGAGAATGTGTAAAATATGTAGAGTGGAGGATGAAGAGAGAGGGAGACTAGTAGAGTAGGTTATGGTATAATCCTAGATAATAGCAAGTTGCATCATCTTATTTCCTTTTACTTATAGACTATAATACTTCTATTGTCTACTAATTGTTCCTCTGTATTCCGCTCACACACGCTTACCTCCCGTGTATGTATTCCTTTTAACAAAAACAAACGATTAAAATAAACTGTCTTCTCTTTCTCGGGTTACAAGGTACAAGCAAAGGTAATCGGCTGCGAGGATCTTCCCATGGGGGGATGTTGTGTGAACAAAGGTCGACCAACTCTAACCGACCGGTCCCGAGGTTTCGCTTTCATCCTACTTCTGTTCTCCTTCTTCGGCGCTTTCAAACACACCGACATTCATAGTATACTTCCCTCCTCTTTTTGACTTCGAAACACCACAACAAAACCAACTGACACTAACCGATTTAAGAAGAAGAAGTAGAGATATATTAAAAAACACCCAAACAAAAGAAGTGTTTCTCTTGTTTATTAATTGAAGTCACGAATGTTTCCCCTTTGTAGATTTGAAATAGAGATAGAAAGGAGAGAGTGATTAAATTTCACATCCTAAACTCCGAATAAATATAGTTGAGGAAAATAAAACGCTGCGAGATTCGCTCTTGTGTAATAGATGTTTGAAATCTGCTTCCTCGGCTTAATTAAAGGTTAATGTGGTCGCCTTTATATTCGTTACAATGGAGTTGATATTAAATAAAAGTTAATTATTTGACATTAAAAATATAATACGGTGGGAACTAGTTGGGAATCATTTCCGCACACTAGTTCAACCAACTTAAGAGGCAACAAGATTCAATATAACTTTAATAAATCGGTCCGATAAATTGGAACAAAGAATTCTCAAATTAGATATTAATACTGTTTTCAGAGTTGCAGCTAAGATTTGTAGCGCCTAGGGTCAAAGTCGAATTTCGTTCTCCACCCCCATCCCCATCAAAGTTGCGAACTAAACCAACACGAATTCGATTTGGTGCCTCCATGATGCACCCAGAGACGGCTGTTCCCTCCCTCTTGCTGTGCTACAGACTTTATTTAAATTCTATAATGCCTCATTTAATTGACTTTAAAATATTTTCAATAGCCGGTTGTTAACGGTTTTGTTTGGATTTTCAATTGGATTTGCGAGCCCACACATATTTATTTAAAACTACTTGACCGATTTTGATGAAATTTGCACGGTAGATCACAATTTCCATGGTTGGTCCCAGATTAATTTTAACTTTCTGTACCCATCCCTTTCACTTTTGCATGAGACAAAACTGTTTAACAATTTATTTTTAAAAGCACTCGAATTTTCTTCACAATTGTGTTGTTTGTGGACAAACAAGTCCACAGATCGTCTCATTTTAACTTCATCCGTCTGCGCAACTTAAATGGTTCTTTCAGAAAAAACTGAAAAACTTCTGAAACAACAAAAAAAAACTTCTGAAAAAAACTTTCTTTCAGAAACAACTGTTTTTGAAGTACCGGCTTTTCATTGTTCCGTCTCCCTTCTTCTATTTAAATGGTTTAAAGTTTCTCTGTAAGCGGTTTTATTTTAGTATCAATGATTGTTATTGAAGGGAATACCAGGGTGTAAAAACAACTAACATCCCACCTCTATGTATAATTATTGTGCTTCTCACATAACTTCATCTTCTTGTCTGAATTTAGCCCGACTTTTACCATTAAATTCCGTCACATGGTAAAAGCAATTAATCTTCTCAGAGCAAAAACATGACATAAACCCAGAGTTGACATTCAAAATCGTTTAACCCTTCCTTAAATGGTGTGGGTTGAGAGTTCATTGTCAAACATTCTAATCCTCCACTTTGATGTATTATTATAAATGATAATCCTAATAATAAATAAATTGCGATCCTATAATAAGAACAGGAATAAAACAATTGCTAATTGAAATACACGATGTACCAGTTTAACCTTGTTAAACAATTATTTGTTTGATATTCAAAGTGACACGAGGAAGGTCTTGTCAATCTGTACTCGAGATATTCCAAGGAGAAATACCATCCCGTGGGTTAAATAAATCAAAATAGACATTAATAACATTAAACCATACTGTAATACCGGAGTTTTCTTACTATTAAATAGTAGATGAGTTATTTGGCAGTGTTCATTTTATAACGTTTAATTGGACAACCGTTAAACCAGTCCTTACTTTACTGCCTACCTTACGCTACACGTGTTAGCCCTCACTAATCATAATATATCCAAGCTTCAAAGTATCTTATAACATAAAATAGCCTGCCAATTAGTGTAGCACATAGCTTCCTCGCGTCCTGTTTCGAATACTTAATAGTTATTTGCGCAGCAAGGGAGAGAAGTATGTTTTCCTGCTCGAGGTTAGGTTTTCCCCTGAGGCACCGCCGAAGGAGAAAACTTCATTAGCTCCCGAGGCCTTAGGCCGAGGGAGATAAATAAGTTAGCTCCCGAGGCTTGCCGAGGAAGATAACTGTAGTATTAGCTCCCGAGGCTTGCCGAGGGTGATAATCCCGAGAGCAGAAATACTTCGATCCATGTTGCGTATTAAATTTTATCTACGACTAGTGCACCATGGGTAATAGCTATTAAGTTTGTAGGTATAAAAGTTTTACCAAAAAATTCACGTAATTTAAACACCTTAAACTGATATTTAGTTTCTTGATTTATTAAAATAACAATTTTTATATAAATATACGTTTTTAATTTAAAGAATTTTTATGATAACCTAAAGTAACCATTTCCGAAAAATTAGTAAACAAAACAGCTAAAAAAACATTACTACCAACATAATACTTAAAATTTACCTAAAAAAAAATACCTTTTAAGTTGGTATGATTGTTTTTTCACTCCCAAGGGAGGGAAGTAACACTTCCCTCCCTGTTATTAGCAATGTAAAGTCCACTTACAATGCAAGTCGTAGATAAATTATTTTATACTATTAAAACCTATTAAGGTAATTTTTTTTTTAATTTCCCTCCCGTTTTTTAAATGTTTCAAAATTGTTTTGATTTTTAGCACGAATTAAAGTATTAATTTAAAGAGCGCTGACGGTTGAAATTAATTTAGAGCTATCTGCAGGCTTCTTTCGACAAATCATTCAAATTCATAAAAATCAGATATAAGGACTTTTGAAGAACATAATAAAAGGCGGTTGTGTATTCCCATCGGGTTTGTTAACCTCGTTTTTGATCTTGTTTCTTGTTTTTTGGGTTTTTGATCTTGACGTAGATCGGCTCGTCCAAGAGTGTCCTTAACTTTGTCTTGTAATCCTCCTGAACTCCGGCTCATATGAACTCCGATCATATGAACTCCGGCTCGTATGAACTCCGATCATATGAACTCCGGCTCATATGAACTCTGATCATATGAGCTCATACCATATGAACTCCGGCTCATATGAACTCCGATCATATGAACTCCGGTCATTCAAGTATTAAATTCACTATGGACATCGAGGAGCCCAGACAACTCCATTTCCTCGATGTCCTAGTCATCAAGAACATCGATGGAAACATAGGCCATAGAGTTTACAGCGTACCAACTCACACTGACAGGTACTTACCACCATCCTTCCCCAAAAATGTCTTATCAACTCCCTTGTTTCGAGAGGTATAAGGATATGTGATAAGGACTCCTGGAATCAGGAGAAACAAAATGTATAAATAGTCTAGGAGATAGCGTGCAAAAAAGTGTCTGACTAACATCAAGCTAGAATTTTGTGTATAAGTAAATGTTTTGATGCCTTTTAAGAAGATACGTTAGGCTAAGTTCGTCTGCTGGACATAGCTTGGCAATAGGCATTTGAAAAAAACAAACCGGTGGAGAGCGGCCATGTCTCGCCCTTTTTGGTGTACAATGTGATTTTCATGATCCTCAGTACGAACTTAGTTGACCAATAATCAAGTATCTACCATCAAAGTTTGTCACTTAATAGGTTATTTAGTCAAATATTACTCGAAATCCAAGTGTTACCCTGTCACTTTTTTAGCACGCTTTCTTCTGGACTATTAGTGCTTTGGCCAAAAACGGATTTCAAACCTCAGTTATCAAGAAGCTCTAACACCGTGCCGAAAAGCCTGAGAATCCTGAGCAGACGCCAACCAAATCCTCCAACCCGGAACGGAAGATGTTCCTCCTTACGTTAAGGGCACGACTGATAGAATCTCACGGATTCTGAAGAAACACCAAATTTTAACCACATTCACCGTAGGAACACCTCCAAACGACTACTGGCAACAGTCAAAGATCCACTGCCCCTTAAAACTGACGGAGTGTATGCAGTACCGTTGCTGCTGTGGATCTCCAACGGATCCAAAGACCAAATATGTGGATCTCCAATGGATCCAAAGACTAAAGTTGTGGATACAAGTCCTACATTGGACAGGCAGACTTGTATCAACCAGGCTGCAAGAACATATCTGAGCCGTCCATAAAAAAACGACTGGAAATTCGCAGTTGCATTAAATTCCTCCAATACTACAGGTCACCTTATCAAATTTGAAGATACCAAAGTTTTGGCAATGCGATACCTGGGTATTATAACCAAATTATTCGATAGACTATAGAATTAGAAAAGACACCCGAATACTATAACAGGGAAGATGGTTTCAAGATATCTAAAACCTGGAGATTATCTCTTTTTACTATAGAAATTAACTGCAATTTTCCGTCACGTGGTTAAACTTAGTTTCACTACAGACTCTGTTAAATAAATAATGACGTAAGTTGCTCAATGTCATCATTATTCATATGAATGGTGAAGTGTTAGTTTGGTGCAGTAAGGTCAGATAGAACTCTGCCTTGTTTTTCATCCAGCTCGTTTTAGATTTAATCGCACATTTAAATTAAAGAGAAAATTATACGATTCAATTATTAAGTACCTACTGAGAAAATAAAAGTTTTAATTTCTTATAAGTACCAGAGCCTTGCACGATTTCACAGCGGCTTGTAATTTTGATTTATCTTCAATTAGATTCCAAATGCGTCGTTATAGTTAATCAATAAGTTCAATTTGCCAACCTGTTATTATGTTTGCTTGCTTTTATTTTTAGTCCCGGAAATATTTGGTTTCTTATCGTCTTCTGCTTTATTATTGTTTTTAATATAATTTATATATGTTTGTAATATCTATGCAAAACAACATATATTTTTTGTAACATAATAATAATAAATATATAATAATAACAACATAATAAATTATATTCTGGTTAAAACCATTTGATTTTTTTTTTTTTCTTGTGCAGAGAAAAAAAAAATTGTAAACAATTAAATTGTTTATAATTGGTGAGCGGGAGGGGAGGGGGGGTTTACTCATCACTCCGACGAAGAAACAATTAGAGACATAAATTTGAAATTATAATTTCTTCTCTGAAAACTAATTTGTATTTCGGTCTTTTTTATGTGTAACTGATAAAATAGCTGCGTACAATTCCTGCAATTTATTGGGATGGATAATAAAGCTATTTATTTATTTATTTTAATTTAAACACTGAAATTAAATCCAATTAATTAAGTTATATGTTGATAACCCGTAAAGACCGTTGATAAACGGTCTTATAAAAGTGCCAGGTGTGCAATGCTTGCAATATTGAGCTGAACGTGCATTTTAATCTTTTTTTTTGCAGTTTTCCCCTGATTTTTTATTTTACCCCCTCATAAATGAAAATGTGACACAACAAAAATAACTTTACTCTTAAAGAGCTTTCCTACGACATGCATCTTGAAAGGTACCCCGTACCCCTGTGTACCAATTTGGACCATTTCAGATATATACCTTCCTGTGGATGGTTACTATGACAGTGCCAATTTTGGAGCGGATCGGCTCAGCCATATTAAGGAGAAAACTTTTGTACTCCGTACCCATTACCCCTATGTGTACCAATTTGTACCATTTCAGATTTATACCTTCCTATGGTTGGTTACTATACCTATGCGTGCTGAATTTTTAACGGATCGGCTCAGCCGTTCAGGAGAAAGCTTTTGTACTTCGTACCCCGTACCCCTGTGTACTAATTTGGACCATTTCAGATTTATACCTTCCTGTGGATGGTTACTATGACAGTGCCAATTTTGGAGCGGATCGGCTCAGCCATATTAAGGAGAAAACTTTTGTACTCCGTACCCATTACCCCTATGTGTACCAATTTGTACCATTTCAGATTTATACCTTCCTATGGTTGGTTACTATACCTATGCGTGCTGAATTTTTAACGGATCGGCTCAGCCGTTCAGGAGAAAGCTTTTGTACTTCGTACCCCGTACCCCTGTGTACTAATTTGGACCATTTCAGATTTATACCTTCCTGTGGATGGTTACTATGACAGTGCCAATTTTGGAG
>KZ651423.1:256334-272575 GCA_001010745.2 Gerris buenoi | reverse complement strand
CGGATTTTTTCCGAACTAACTTTCCATATTGCGGATTTTTTCCGAACTAACTTTCCACATTGCGGATTTTTTCCGAACTAACTTTCCACATTGCGGATTTTTTCCGAACTATCTTTCCATATTGCGGATTTTTTCCGAACTAACTTTCCATAAATCAAAATTAGCTGAAAACTGATTAAATTCTGCTGAAAGATGGCTAAAAGTATTAAAATAATGCATTGTCAACGTGTTCTTAGCTACTCTAAAAGTTTCAAATGTCTAGATACTCGGGATGTTAGTTAAAAATCGATTGCAAAATTGTTACTGGACAAACAAACAAACAAGAGAGCAAGCTAATAAAAAACAGTAAAAATAGATTGTCAATTTGTGAGGCACACACGTAGCTTCCTCGTGTCCTATTTCTCATACTTTAATGATTGATGCTTTAAGTAATATTAGAGGACCAACAGGCTAATAATGACTTATCTCCCAAATCAAATATTATTAATATCGAACGCGTAGTGTTTAAGATGAGTTGGTTGGCAAAAATTGAGCTACGAACCGACAGACAAACATGAAACCAAGAATTTTCTTGATGTATGAAACGGATTTCGTTTTGTGAATTTTTGAAATCAGTCATAAAAAAAAAGTTTCGTTTAATAGAACTATCACATAGCTTCTTTTACCGTGGATAAGCTAGGAAGCAATATATAGCCGAAAAATGTAAATATTCACCTGAAAAGTAGAAATATATAGCAGTATAGTAAAAATATATAGATGAAAAGTAAAAATATATTGCCGAAAAGTAAAAATATATAGCCGATAAGTAAAAATATATAGTAGAATAGTAAAAATATATAGCTGAAAAGTTAAAATAAAAATATATAGCCGAAAAGTTAAAATATATAGCCGAAAAGTTAAAATATATAGCAGCATAGTAAATATTAGCAGTATAGTCAAAATATATAGCAGTACAGTAAAAAATAGCGGTACAGTAAAAATATATAACCGAAATGTTATAATACATCGCTGAGAAGTAAACATATATAGCCAAAAAGTAAAAATATATAGCCGAAAAGTAAAAAATATATAGCCGAAAAGTAAAAATATATACCCGAAAAAAAATATATAGCCGAAAATTATAAATAGTAAAAATATATAACCGAAAAGTTATAATTTATCGCTGAGAAGTATAAATATATATCTGGAAAGTAAAAGGAGTACAATTAGGAAACAAAATATTTCCTCAACACTGTTGTTATAAAATAATGTAATCGACAGTTCAACTTTCATCGGTATTATACTGTATGTATTAAAATAAATGTATTAAAAATTATAAAGTATTGCGGTGTGTAACATGAAACAGTAAAAGCCGACGTGATATTATTATATTTGCAAAATCAAAAATTAGCTCTGGGTTGAATAACATTAATGGAATTATTGTATTTTGTACAAGCTATGAGTACAATTATTTTTTAAAAATTATATTCCTTGTTATATTAGTTTTATTTTAATGAATGTAGTTGAGATTAAATTTTTAAAAACAAATTTGTATTTCTAAACAAAAAACCATTGCAACTTAGTTGAGCTGAACAAGTTATTTTGTGTTGTGTTCAATAGCTTTATGATTTAATTTTAATTTTTGGTAAATTATATTTACCTAAAATTAAACTGCCGTTCTTAAAAAAATGGTTCCGTCAATGTAATGTAGGTATATTATAAATGATTGAATTTTTATATAAAAGTTTTTAACTTTTTTAAGAATTAAATTATCCACATGAATTGAACCTTGCAATCAGGGTGCCCATTGGCAAAAAAGTCACTTATACATACTCTTTCCAAATCTCTTTGTATGGCTTGTTTAGGCCAAGTCTGATGCCGTTTTCCTCTGTGACTTTTTTTGGTTTTAGGGCGTTTTTCATTATTTGGGCCCTATAACTTTGATGCCTCAGACTGGAAAATCGGAAAAAGTTCTGCGTCAGACAATATTAAAATGTTGAGTTATAGGGTTCAAATAATGTATCTTGAGAAAAGCAGCTGGATAGTAATTAATAATAATTAATAATAATTAATATTCATTAATATTAATTAATGATGATTATTATTTGCTTTTCTGCTTGTTAATCTGATTTTTTCTATTTTTCCTTCTATTTCAAACTGAAACAAGTTATATAATTTCAATTTGACAATAGCAAATCTTTAATTCATTCATTCGTTACTTTAATTCATTCATTCATTACTTCAATTCATTCATTCATTACTTCAATTCATCCATTCATTACTTCAATTCATTCATTCATTACTTCAATTCATTCATTCATTACTTTAATTCATTTATTCATTACTTCAATTCATTCATTCATTACTTTAATTCATTTATTCATTACTTCAATTCATTCATTCATTACTTTAATTCATTTATTCATTACTTCAATTCATTATTTCATTACTTCAATTCATTAATTCACTACTTCAATTTATTCCATTCATTACTTCAATTCATTCATTCATTACTTCAATTCATTCATTCATTACTTTAACTCATTCATTCATTACTTCAATTAATTCATTCATTACTTCAATTCATTCATTCATTACTTTAAATGACAGACTTAACAATCTCACATTGTGATTTTACGACACAAGTTTTACGATGACATAATATCCTTTAATTTTGGTCGTTTCAATAAATATTTCACATTTTTTATGTCCTTTTCATAGATTTGATTTCAAAGAAATTCTCTTCTTTATTACTTTGGATTTCATATTAACATCTCCCTGCTTTAATGAATTTTCGTTTCATTTCTTCATTTCCTTTAATAAAAAAATCGTTTGTTCACTTAATTCAATAAAAAAAAAATACGTCAATGAAATAATAACCCTTAATTAACTCAGCTACTTGCATTACGCATTCTAATAGTTCCATTCACTATTTTTTATTTTATTTATTTTTTTTTTTTTTAAATTTATGAAATTCGATTCATGATTATTATTATATCACGTAACTATTCGTAACTTGTTCATTTGCTTATTTAAAAAATTACCATTTTTTTTTTGGTAATGATGTTAGAATAAATACGTTGCTTGATAATTAATACTTCACTTAATTACAGATGTAATTAACTTTAATTTTTGATTCTGCTTTTGAATAAAGACATTAATACTTGATTTTTACGTTTCAAATGTGGTCAATCAATTTTAAAAAAGAGAAAATAAATGTAAAATTTGACCGGGTCAACGAATTAGAAGCACTAAGAGTAGGGGTAATGAGCGCATGTCTAGATTTCCAGGTAATAAAATCTGTCCCTATTAAAAGCCTCTCTTGGTAATTTCGTAGCTTCCGTAAATTAGTTAAGAATTCTGATCTAATTATTTCATCTATCATACCAAGTCAATGCTAACAATTTGTTTTACGACTTAAATAATTAATCTGATCTAATTTGCTTTTGAAAGTTTTAAACATAGACAGGGTGACCCACGATAAAATGTCATAACGAAACTGGTTGATTCTTTGGGTCAAATGCATCAAAAAAGCATAATATGCCCATTTTTCAATAGTTCTAAAGATATCATTTTTTTTTTTCGGAGTTTTCCACGAAGTTATCCAAAAAATTCATAATATCTCAAAAACTTATAAGATAGAGAAATTTGGCTGCGGAACAGTTTTAAAGAGAAGAAAAACCTTTCAGAATCACTAAACGATTTTCAAATTATCATATGCTAAGCAGCTTTTAAGTCCTGTTACATTTAAAATGTTTGATTTTTTGTAAAATTCGTCCACGAAATTCCAGAGCTTTCTACTTTTCATTGAAGATTAAAGAATCTTAGAAGTGTGGCATATTCAGGAAATATTTCTGCAGTTCATTAGCTTTTGAATGCGTAGACACCTCTAACGATCTCAACAATTCTAGGCACCTCTGGCTACCTCATATAATCTTTAGAAACCCCTAATTTCATTTTTTATTTATTTATTTTTTATTTATTTTCCCCGGGGGAATTTTTTTATAAAAAAAAATCCGAAACAATAAGACTTCATAAGTGGATCCAAGATGCAAAATGCACAAGGTGTAAACAAGCTAACCTCATAAAAACACCTTTAAACATCTATTATAATTTTTTACAACTTCTAACTTATATTTTATTACCTTTAACGACTTCTAGACTTCTTTTTAAACTTAATAAGTCAAGTTCTAATCTAATTTTTTTTTTTAATCTTTGATATAAGTTCAAAGACGTATTTAAAATCACATGTTTGTACAGTGTACACATTACTTCGAGTGTTATTGTTTTACTTCCTGGGAGTGCATTATTGTAAGAATGTCGTCATCTCTCTAACACGCTATTGGTTTATCAATCTAATTCATATCGTGTCACGAGTTCAGACCAACGTGCTACATTGTTATCTGGTGAATCGGTGACTTGAAAAAACAATTCACCTTGAAATCAAAAAGAGAATGTTACTCTTCATCTTAACAATCTAAAAAAAAAAAACATTTCAATGCTTGATGTACTTAAGATTTATCGTGTATGAAGTATGTTTACATCGAACAAAGAGACTTAGTGAAGGAACAATATCGAGATGTTCCGACACTTTACATTCCAGGGTCGACTTAGTAATCCCACAGAGGTAATCTTTTATTTCCTACTATCTCTTCTTTCAACAACTTCCAAGTCAGAAAAATACTTAAAGATTGTTTGGAATGATCGCAACAGTTTTAAAATTAAAAGTAAGGTGATTATTTAAAATAGTTTTTTTTCTTAACTACAACTCCACCTAAAGCGTTAACAGACTAGTATAGTTGAAGCAAGCGTATAAGCGAGCTTCTTAAATTTTGCAAAATATGGATCTTTCTGTCTGTCTGTCATCTGAGTGTATCGTTTACGTATCCGATGATAACTTGAGTAAAAGTTAACGATTTAGTTGAAATTCTGTATTCGTGTTCCTTTCACTAATGCTCAGGCATAAGTTCGTTGGACGGTGTGATCCGTTCGCAGAGTTCGCACACAACGTTCGTGTAAAAGAGACGTTCAGTTGTAAAAATTGGAATTTCAGGACGGGAAAAGATTCTATCATCACCTATTCGGCGAGAAAGTCATTTTTTTTTTTTTTCAAATAACATTTTTCAGTAAAACAAACACCGACACCGCTATGAAGTATTTAAGATCACTAACTTTATTAAAGCTGACCTAAAAGTTTAAAATAAAATCTTACGTTCTAACGTAACGATTTTAATAAAACTTCATATACAACGTCTAAAGTCTAAAACACAATTGAAAAAGGCATGTAAAATTTCAAATTGATACATGGAGAAGTTTTTGTGTTGCAAAGTGAGACATTTTATAATAGTTGAAAAAGAATGGACGGGACGTGTAGGTGAGTTAAGGATTAGTGGCTAAAACCTTCTCCGTCACTGTACAGTTCTCTATTACAATCATATTCTTTAACTATCAACTCATCATGATTAACTATCTAATACTTATAGCATTACGCTCGCTTCAACGATAGAGCCACGCGATACCTAGTATAGTAGTACTAGGCGTGTGGGACGAACCATTTGTTCGAATCTAGCATTTATGCCATATTTTAGGCCCATTTTACCAGCCCCGTGGTAGAGAGTTGCAGCCACTTCACACATCATACCTCTGTACATTGTACTGCCGAAGCGAGTATAATGTGATCATTAGTGAGCCATATAAATAAGAGTATCACGGTGAGGTATCGAACCCACGACCTTGTACTTTGCAGACGTGGTGAGTAATTTAATGCACACTGCCACGCTGGCACTCGTGAACAGACTAAGTACAAATGTAATTAGAAATATGGTTAGATAATATTATTTTTCTTTTCCTTGACATTGCAGTGTTAATACAAATGTATATATCAGTTTTAAGTGCAGCGAACTAATAGTTTTTTAAGTCCAAGTCTTTTTAGCTTTTTATATCCGTCTCCGATTAAAAATTTTTTTTTTAATTTTATTTATTTATTTTATATGAAGAGCCAGTGTGATCGTGTGCGTTAAACTACGTCTGCTCGGCCATCACTGAATCGTGAGCGGAACGAGATGGGGTTCGATTCCTCGTCATGACGCTCTGATTAATATGGCTCACTACTGATCACATCATACTCGCTTCAGTGGTACAATGTACATATGTATGATGTGTGAAGTACGGGCGGGGCGTACAAAGGGCCTAAGTGATGGCCTAATTGCAAGGTTCGAACAATTGGTTCGTCCTACCCGTTCTAGTAGGAAGTACTAGACTACTACTATTTATTTTATAAACAATTATTCTATTTAAAAATTTCTAGATAGAGATTATTATCTAGAAGATTGTAACATTAATGAAATACGACTAGAGTCCTTGTTATTATAATTTTCATATGCAGTTTTGAACACAAAACTCATATGTGTGTGTGTAACTATATTATGATTGATTGATTGATTGTGGAGTAACTGCAGTGGTTTAATATTCGTTATTATAACAATACAAAGTAGCGTTAAAATGAACCTTTCAATGTACAGGGGGTCAATATCAGGCAAGACAATTATACAGCAGTGTGGAGTATTGACCTAAATGCCCATTGCCCTGTTTTTTGACATCGTGCTCCCCCTATTAGAAAGAGTTGCCGCGATATTTTTTAAACTATGAATTGTTATTCTCTCTCTCTTTCTTATTTACGGTTATTTTACGTGCGTTACACCCATTTTTTAATCTGGTTGGTAATAAAAAAAATAACTTTTTTTTTTGGTTTAGATACTTACGACCAAGGTCATGTAATTCCGTGTCGGCTCTATTTCACAGTGTAGTAAAAATGTTGGGATGTTGCAACGCGTGAACTTTCTACTGGCTTCATTGAACGAGCTGCTTGACCATATTAACAAGTTTACATTGAAATTATCTCACTTTGAACCATGTAAACTCTTATCTATATGACAAAGGATCACAACTTCTATACGTCATATATAGATCCTTTGTTGAATAGATTATTATATTCTTTTCTGTGCATTTTATAAACATTGTATTACATACTATTATTACAGATGTGATGACAATCTTTTTTTTCTCTACTTTTTATTATCACATGTGATGACAGTAATTTTTTTTTAAAAGCTTTGATTTAACTTGCAATGTTTGTATGTATGTATGTATGTATGTTCGGGTCAAATCTTACAAATGAATATTAAAGCAGTTATCCTTAACTGATTGAATCGCAATTTTGAATACACGTTTAATTTGGACGACAATGCATTTTAAGCTAAGTGACGTCATTCTAAATCCAATATGACGGACAGCCCAAGATGGCAGACTAGTTATTTTTTAGCACACCCATGATTTGGGTATCAAATTAAAGGGTTTGGTGCGAGAAGAATACGAATAAAAGCTTGTATTTAAAAACATTTTTCTTGAAAATCAACATATGTATTATATTTACACTAGCCGTTAGGCCCGCGGTAACGGGCAGAATAATAAATATGGTTGAGAAAAAGAGCTGAGAGATAATATTAGTTATAATTAAAATAGATATTTAAAGAGATATTTACTGTTAGTAAGTTTTATGCAGTTATATAATTAAAAAATTTAAATAGGAAGTTTTGTGCTCTGATATTCGTTACATAGGTATGGCGCAATTGGTTTAGTATCTGGCTTACTCCCAGTTGCCCCGGGTTCGATCCCAGCTTATAGCACATCAATTTTTAACGTTATAAATCATTTAGAGGTGAGTCGTTGTTGTCGTTGTCGTTGTTGGGACACTACTCGATTATATAAATGATATTAAAAATAGATTTAAAACGATTTTGTATTGCAATAATTATTAAATAAAATAAATGTCTGTCTATTATTGATAATAGGAAATTAATATGCTAAGGTGGACTTTCAGAACATTTATAAAACGGAACTTCTTTAGATTGTTACTCTCCTTATAAAGAAAACAAAGGGGAGTAAAAATCTAAAGAAGGACTGCGGAATGTTCTTCTTTAGACTATTAATTCCCTTATAAAAAACCAAAGTGTGTTATTCCTTTGTCCTAAAGTATATTGGACTGAACAATGTAATACTGACAAATATTTTAACACTGACGATCTTATCTGGTAAATATGTGAAATTTGGTTAACAATTTATTTATATTTGAGTTTTAAATATAATTCAAACTATTATTACCTATAACATATTTTGTATAAGCCCTAAATAAATAGGGCATTTAAGTATTTAAATTATATTAAGTATTTTAATATGATGAAATATCATTAATTGATTTTGAATTATGATGAAATAACAATAAATAGATAGAGGTCAAGAAAAAAAAAATTATATTGGATCAGTATGGCAAGTATGTAATGGGCTAGGCTACTAAATCAAGTCCACTGGCCTACTTAGTTGAAGCTTTGAGTCCCAAGTCATAAGTAAATGACCTACTTTAAACTTAACGAAGGTCAAATGACTTTGATTAGATCTTAGTGCTGTATGGTCCAAATTCTACAAACCAAAATATCTTCCATTATCTACACAACAATATCAATTTAAACATTATATNTATATATATATTTATATATAGATAGATAAAAAGAGTTATTAAAGTTTTTAATGTCAAAGAACTCTTAAAGGTCATGTAAGGTGGCGCACCCAAGTGAGCGACATAAGAACTAATTTGTTAAAAAGCAACTATGTAAATAGGTTTGAATTGTTTTAACGGGTATGTTTGAGCACTCTAAGGTTGGTTTCGCTCAGATAAATACTAGTCTGGTCTAGTTATTTATTATTGTTAAAAACACTCCCTGATTGAAACGTTATCAATAACTTGTTTGCATTGAATATGTTATCATTAACATATTATTTACAATGACAAATTAAATAACATGTTGATGCGAACAAAATTTCTTACAACTTCTCCGTAATACACTATCGTTTAATGTTTAACAGTATAGTTTTAAATCGTAACGAAATATATTTGGGAATTAGTTCGAAGTTATAAGAAATTAAGAATACCTAATACGTAGAAAAATGGTACCCTACTCTACAGTAAAGCTTCCCTTCGATGACTTCATTCAGTCACATCAAATGAACTAAGACCCTTAATTGAAATAAAGAAATTATTTAGGACCTCAAATATAGTCTGGCCATGAGTGTGGCACATTGATTCCTTGCTTCCTATTTCGTTTGATTTAGAATACTCGTTTTCTTTATAATAAACAGCTATATTTCGCCCTAACTAATTTTAGGTTTCTGTACAAAGTAAAATGATAAACATATAACGGCTCTGTCTGTCTGTCTGTTTGTCCGTTGGCTTGTTTCAATTCATGAACTACTATAGCTAGAAACATGAAATTTGGTACACAGGTGCATCTCGGCATTTGAGACAACTGGACAAATTTTGAAGTTTTTACACTTAATATTTCCAAGATGGCGGCCCGGCCAATATGGCGGGTGACTAAAAAAAAGTTTTTAGTTACCATGGCAAGTTATACATCAATTTAAAGGCATTGAAGTGTAGAAAAAAGAATATGCAACTATTAAAATAACATACGTAATATTTTCAAGATGGCGGGTGACTAAAAAAATGTTTTAGTTACCATGGCATGTTAGGACATCAGTTTAAAGGTCTTGAAGTGTTGAAAAGAATATGCAACTATTACACTTAATAATTAAACTTATCGTACAGAAACCGGCGATTATTGCCTCACGTACTTTCGTGAAGCGCGCCTTACTTGTTTATTTTTAGTTTTCACATGAATTAAAGTATCAATTTAGCTAAATTGAAAGAGACGGTTGAATTTAAACTGGTGCTATCTGTGTGTTACTTTTGACTGTCTATCAAAATTTCGTATAAATCAGAAAAGTATTTTTAAAGATATAGGTGTAGATAAATGTATGTTTGTAAGCATATTATGTAAGAGAAACAAATGGGCTGATAAGGTTGATACTTGTATGGGCTGATAAGGTTGATACTTGTATGGGCTGATAAGGTTGATACTTGTATGGGCTGATAAGGTTGATACTTGTATGGGCTGATAAGGTTGATACTTGTATGGGCTGATAAGGTTGATACTTGTATGGGCTGATAAGGTTGATACTTGTATGGGCTGATAAGGTTGATACTTGTATGGGCTGATAAGGTTGATACTTGTATGGGCTGATAAGGTTGATACTTGTATGGGCTGATAAGGTTGATACTTGTATGGGCTATTTATGAATTACCATCTAAATTTCATTACAATCGCACAAGTAGTTTTTAAGGTTTGTCCGTTCGCAAATATGCTAACAGCGACAGACCGACAAACAGGCTCGAAAGTAACAATGTTTGCTGATGTCTGCAATAGATTTCTGTCTAGGAGACATACAAATGTTTCGCTCTTTTAGACGATCACACGCCTAATCAATTATCACGAACGGGGAGGGACCTGGTTCCATTCCCCACTGGAGAGGAGTTTATTTTACTCTAAATTTTGATAGAAATATTCTATAATAATTAAATGTTACAACGAAAACACATAAAAAACTAACAAATGGTAAACACTGGACCGAGATATTATGTGCTCGGAAATAGTTACAAGTGAGAGACTGGAGTTCGATTCCTGTCTGCGTTTGATTATTTTTACCGTGAAAACTAAACAAATATTAAACTCTGAAGTGATTGCTTTTTTGAAGGGAAAGTTTGTTATACGATATCCGTTTAAATTAGAACTAAATCCATTTTTTAGTTGCTCCACCATATAAAATGGCATTAAGTAATTAATAAGTATATAATCAATGTACTTACTTAATAGCACAAACAATTATCTATAAATTATTGCATTATGTAGCGAATTTTTATCGTCGTGGAAAAAGGATAGTTACAATTACATTATATATATTATTTATAATGTAATTGTAACTATCCTTTTTCCACGACGATAAAAATTCGCTTATATATTATATAAGCCAAATACCAATAACTAAAAATACATAATAGTTAATAGAAAATAATTTAGTTATTTTCTAAACGTATCTCTTATAATTTAGTTTTTAAACTTGTCCTCGATTCTGGTAATTTATAAAAATGTTTTAGTTATATTTCTAAAATTGATATCAGGAAATTACTGATAAAATTGATTTTTTTATTTTTATGTAATACTTTCATTTATTTTTTTATTTTTATGTAATACTTTCATTTATTTTTTTATTTTTATGTAATACTTTCATTTATTTTTTATTTTTATGTAATACTTTCATTTATTTTTTTGCCTAGGATTTATTTACTAAATTTAATAAAAATTCCTCAAGCGCTTCCTCAATTTATATTATTTGAAAAATAAGGAATAGTTCTGAGCACTTGCGTAATTCCGTGTACTTTTACTACATAGATATGGTTTAGACATTTCCAATGATTTTATTTCTGAGGAATTTCCGCCCTGTGTAATGCGAAATATGGTAATGCACAGTGTCAGTATAGATCTTATCTTCAGCAAGAAATTCGAAACAAGTAAATATAATATATATTTACTCCAAGAAATAATCATTTATTTGTTTAATTTAATGTATTTTATGTGCAGTGCAAAATTTATTTCAAGATTTATTTGCTTTTAAATTCTTTATTTTTTATATTAAAGTGTAGGCTATGCTATAAATTTAAAAATTTTGCTTAAGAGCTTACTGAAGGTAACGAAAGCTATGTGATCGTTCTCAAGAACGAAATAGTTATTTACGCACCAAGGGAGGAAACAAAGTCATTACACCCTGAACGTTTTGGTTGGTTCCTGAGGCGTAGCCGAGGGAACCATACTGTCTAAATCCCGAGGCGTAGCCGAGGGAGTTATTCAGTTGGTTCCTAAGGCGCAGCCGAGGGAACCATGAAGTTTGATCCCGAGGCATAGCCGAGGGAGTTAATTATAGCGAGGGTACTATGACTTTTTGCTCCCGTGGTACATACAAGATTTTTCCTCTAGAAGAGAGAAAATTAACACAAATAAAACCTAAGCTTTCGATTTATCTATTTATTTAGGTATTAATAACTAATTTTACAAATGTTTATTCCTTTAAATTTGAACAATGACTTTTANCCGAAGTTTATAGTGTGGACGTGCCGATCGGCTTCAGTCGACAGATAGTGTTGATAAAGTGAGGTTCGCAGACTATTTTCTAGTATGGTGGTGGCAGGGTTGGGCAAAGTTTGATTTTTGAAAAAATTGAACGACAGACCAACAGACAAACATGAAACCAAAATGTTCCCTGATGTCTGAAACAGATTTATGTCTAGGGATTTTTGAAATCGGAGACTAAAAATTTTTCGTTCTCCAGAACGATCCACATAGCTTCCATTACCTTAGGTTAGCTCGGAAGAAAAAAAAAAAAAGTTTGATTTTAATCATGATTTATTTTAAAAAAATCAATTGATTTAAATCATGATTTTAATCACGATTTTAATCAACTGATTTAAATCAGCCCAACCCTGGGTGGGGGTACTCATGAGATGGTTCGGCACCGATCTTTACTTTTATGGGGACCGGTGTAGCTGAATGTAGCTCTCGCCTGAAATTCATTATTGATAGACCTAGCGATGGTTGGAATCCCAGTGAGGTAGTTTAGTAATATGTCTCTCACTAATGATCGAATCAAGTGAATGTGAAAAGTGGCTGATTCCCTCCTGCACTGTATTTAAGAGGGTGATGCCTATGTTTGCTTAATGGGCCCACCCACCTACTATGTCTTCAGGTTGTTAGAAACTGAGCCTCTGGGCCTGAATTGGGTTCAACGCTCTGGTTAAGAAAATACACTAAAATGTGTTCAACACAAAAAAATATTGTGGTCTCGAAAAAATTCTAGGTATTTTCATACATTTTTCTTCTTTTAACACTTACATTGGTGAGGTTTTTTTTTTTTTTTTTTTAATTATGAGTGGCGTATCAAATGAACGGTATTTTAGAGTAGATTCAAAAAGTAAGTAGCACTTGAGGAAATTATTTTATTTTTACACTCCTTATTGTCAAAAATATTAACATTTTGCGTGTCCCATCCAGAAAAAACATACTTCTGCTTTCACTAAGAATATAAAAAAAAATATTTGCGGTCTGCTGGGCCATAGAAAAAAACAGATTCTTTATCATTTCTTTCGTTAATTGTACTTTTTTTTATTTTTATTTATTTATTGATAATTAATAGTTTAATCTTCTGCAAATTACAATGATCCCATTTCACGTGAGACATCACGCACAATCATTTTTCAACATTTTTGCTCCGGGCTTTTGCACTGATGAATACAGGCTAAAAATTTGTAAAGAGAAATGTTTGGGACTCAGGGGACCTTAAAACGTGTAGATCATTAAACTCAACTAATAATGCATCCATAAATCATCTTTCCTTGATGAATTAAGAACGTATCTAACAGCAAAATCATTAAATTAAAATTCCCTTGAAATCATGTATTTTTATTTTTAGGTTTCTGTACAAAGTACAAAAAGAAACCTTACATAAATAACGGCTCTGTCTGTCTGTCCGTTGGCTTGTTTCAATTCATGAACTACTATAGCTAGAAACATGAAATTTGGTACACAGGTGCATCTCGGCATTTGAGACAACTGGACAAATTTTGAAGTTTTTACACTTAATATTTCCAAGATGGCGGCCCGGCCAATATGGCGGGTGACTAAAAAAAAGTTTTTAGTTACCATGGCAAGTTATACATCAATTTAAAGGCATTGAAGTGTAGAAAAAAGAATATGCAACTATTAAAATAACATACGTAATATTTTCAAGATGGCGGGTGACTAAAAAAATGTTTTAGTTACCATGGCATGTTAGGACATCAGTTTAAAGGTCTTGAAGTGTTGAAAAGAATATGCAACTATTACACTTAATAATTAAACTTATCGTACAGAAACCGGCGATTATTGCCTCACGTACTTTCGTGAAGCGCGCCTTACTTGTTTATTTTTAGTTTTCACATGAATTAAAGTATCAATTTAGCTAAATTGAAAGAGACGGTTGAATTTAAACTGGTGCTATCTGTGTGTTACTTTTGACTGTCTATCAAAATTTCGTATAAATCAGAAAAGTATTTTTAAAGATATAGGTGTAGATAAATGTATGTTTGTAAGCATATTATGTAAGAGAAACAAATGGGCTGATAAGGTTGATACTTGTATGGGCTGATAAGGTTGATACTTGTATGGGCTGATAAGGTTGATACTTGTATGGGCTGATAAGGTTGATACTTGTATGGGCTGNACTGATAGACAGACATGAATAAAAAAATGTTCCCCAATGTCCGAAACGGATTTCTTTCTAGATTTTTTGCAATCGGAGACATAAAAAAAGTTTCGTTCATCAGAACGATCACATATCTTTCGTCACCTTCGGTTGGCTCCGATGCCATAAAGTTTAAGAACAAAATAACCTTTTGTTTATTGTTATAAATGAATCCACCTTGAAATATATCAACAGTACAATAACATTGAACTAACAACATTGTTAGTTAACAATAACAATAATAGAACAAAGTTAATTAAGTTTAACAAGTGAATATTATAACTGACAACTGACTTAACAATGAACAATACAGACGTTCATTGTTGTCTNTTGATACTTGTATGGGCTGATAAGGTTGATACTTGTATGGGCTGATAAGGTTGATACTTGTATGGGCTGATAAGGTTGATACTTGTATGGGCTGATAAGGTTGATACTTGTATGGGCTATTTATGAATTACCATCTAAATTTCATTACAATCGCACAAGTAGTTTTTAAGGTTTGTCCGTTCGCAAATATGCTAACAGCGACAGACCGACAAACAGGCTCGAAAGTAACAATGTTCGCTGATGTCTGCAATAGATTTCTGTCTAGGAGACATACAAATGTTTCGCTCTTTTAGACGATCACACGCCTAATCAATTATCACGAACGGGGAGGGACCTGGTTCCATTCCCCACTGGAGAGGAGTTTATTTTACTCTAAATTTTGATAGAAATATTCTATAATAATTAAATGTTACAACGAAAACACATAAAAAACTAACAAATGGTAAACACTGGACCGAGATATTATGTGCTCGGAAATAGTTACAAGTGAGAGACTGGAGTTCGATTCCTGTCTGCGTTTGATTATTTTTACCGTGAAAACTAAACAAATATTAAACTCTGAAGTGATTGCTTTTTTGAAGGGAAAGTTTGTTATACGATATCCGTTTAAATTAGAACTAAATCCATTTTTTAGTTGCTCCACCATATAAAATGGCATTAAGTAATTAATAAGTATATAATCAATGTACTTACTTAATAGCACAAACAATTATCTATAAATTATTGCATTATGTAGCGAATTTTTATCGTCGTGGAAAAAGGATAGTTACAATTACATTATATATATTATTTATAATGTAATTGTAACTATCCTTTTTCCACGACGATAAAAATTCGCTTATATATTATATAAGCCAAATACCAATAACTAAAAATACATAATAGTTAATAAAAAATAATTTAGTTATTTTCTAAACGTATCTCTTATAATTTAGTTTTTAAACTTGTCCTCGATTCTGGTAATTTATAAAAATGTTTTAGTTATATTTCTAAAATTGATATCAGGAAATTACTGATAAAATTGATTTTTTTATTTTTATGTAATACTTTCATTTATTTTTTTATTTTTATGTAATACTTTCATTTATTTTTTTATTTTTATGTAATACTTTCATTTATTTTTTATTTTTATGTAATACTTTCATTTATTTTTTTGCCTAGGATTTATTTACTAAATTTAATAAAAATTCCTCAAGCGCTTCCTCAATTTATATTATTTGAAAAATAAGGAATAGTTCTGAGCACTTGCGTAATTCCGTGTACTTTTACTACATAGATATGGTTTAGACATTTCCAATGATTTTATTTCTGAGGAATTTCCGCCCTGTGTAATGCGAAATATGATAATGCACAGTGTCAGTATAGATCTTATCTTCAGCAAGAAATTCGAAACAAGTAAATATAATATATATTTACTCCAAGAAATAATAATTTATTTGTTTAATTTAATGTATTTTATGTGCAGTGCAAAATTTATTTCAAGATTTATTTGCTTTTAAATTCTTTATTTTTTATATTAAAGTGTAGGCTATGCTATAAATTTAAAAATTTTGCTTAAGAGCTTACTGAAGGTAACGAAAGCTATGTGATCGTTCTCAAGAACGAAATAGTTATTTACGCACCAAGGGAGGAAACAAAGTCATTACACCCTGAACGTTTTGGTTGGTTCCTGAGGCGTAGCCGAGGGAACCATACTGTCTAAATCCCGAGGC
>KZ651423.1:197805-208324 GCA_001010745.2 Gerris buenoi | reverse complement strand
TATATATATATCCGAATGTGTTTTGTTTGGAACGGAATAAGATGCAGTGATCACATTGAAGAAATATTTGTATGATGACCTCTCAACATTTTTTCACTTATGTATAGGTAGAAGAAAAGGGCACTTCTTTAAATTTTTACTCTCCTATGTTTTTTTTTTAAATAAAAATGACTAACTAAATAACTATTAAGACAAAGGGATGTTTAGTACAATGTACTTTGGGACAAAGGCATATCACACTTCTGCTTTTATATGGGGAGTAACAATCTATAGAAGAATACGCCATACACCTTCTTTATATTGCTACTCCACGCTGTTTTCTTTATAAGGGGAGTAACAATCTAAAGAAAGGCCAAGAAAAGAACAAAACGTTCCATATTTTTATATACATATATATATTTGTAACCTAATTATCAGGAGGTTATATTTGATACTCTCACTCCTTTTTTTAAATATGAGATTATTTCTTTTTTTTAATTTCTTGTAGATCAATTGATCATTTTGCATGATTGAATTGTGCATGATCATAATATTAATCATAATATTTGTATCTTCTCTATATATTTTCTATTGGAAGTGGGGGATGATAAGCGCCTGTTTTTTTTTAAATTTCAACTTTTCGCCTTAAACGGTTTGGGAGAAATAAACCTAATCGTGACGGACAGACAGACACATCGCCCTCGGCATATTAGGGTTTTGAGAAGCATCTACGAAACCCTAAGATGGAAATGTCATATTTACTGTATCTATACGAGTAATATTTGTATTGTCAACTTAAACTTGCGGCTTCAATATTTATTTATTCTGCTATCTAACGGCCTAAAACTACCATCAATAATTATAAAAGCCTATTTTTTAATAGAATCTAACACTGTGTTTATTTATTTAAGGAAATTCACAAGAATAAAAAAAAAATAAATATCATTGAATCTTTAACTATATATCATGGAGGCATTGATTCTAACTCATAATCATGGAGGCATTGATTCTTTAACTCATAATCATGGAGGCATTGAGTATAATATCATCGTATATTTTTTAGTGTAGGTGTGTCTTTACTATCAGTTTTTTTTCTTTAAAAAACAAACTAAATTGGTGATGCCCTTTGAGCTGAATATTTTAATTTCATTTTTATTTTGATTTTTTAATTTTGTGGGTGGGACACGCGTATTTGGTAAGTCGAAATTTAAAACTCGTTTTTTAAAAAATAACAAAATGAAATGAAGTAGGAGTATCATGTCTATCTGCAGATAAGAACAGACAGATTTTGATTATGGGTTAAAGTACATTGTTTAAGAAATTTTATTAAAAACATCCAAAATTGGTGGTTTTTTAATGTTTTTTTTTTGTGAACCATGTTTATAGGAACTTGTTTGTTCAGCGTCAAATTTCCTATGAGAAATCCCAAGTGTTGTGGTTTCGTTTGGGTAAACCTTTTTTGCATTTGTACTAGAATTGGTTGTTATCTGGACCAAAAAAATGCACGCCTGGTAACATTCAATTCATCATAGCACAAAAACTAGTCCGTTGATCTTAAACTTTAATTATACCATTTGAAAGCTTATGAAAAGCAAAAGTTTTTCCTGAAATCGTCACACTTCTAGCATCCTTCGATTAAGAGAAGAAAGCTCAGGAACTTTGTGGTCGAATTTAAAAAAATCGAAATTTTCAAATGTAACAGGACTTAAAAGATGCTTAGCAGCTGATAATTTGAAAATAAATGAGTGATTCTGAAAGGTTTTTTTATGCTCTTTAAAATTGTTCCTTACCCTGATTTCTCTATCTCATTTAGTTTTTGAGATATTTGGCATTTTTTGAAAATTTTCGTGAAACACTTAAAAAAAAGAAATAAATCGATATCTCGAGAACTATTGAGAAATGGGCATATGCTTACTCGACATTTTTTGTTCCAATTTGACCATAGTAACTAACCATGAAGTTTGACTGGTTAACTTCCGGTCCTGTATAGTCACAAAATATCAATAATATTATCACTACAACCATAGGAACTTAATCCACCATAAAAAATAATCCACTAAAAAAAAAAGAAATGCGAAGAATATGTCATAATTTTCGTGCAATATCATGAAATTTCCAAGGTGGAGTTTTTACTTAGTTTTGGACTGAAATCTTCAGACCGTGTCATATGATTACCCAAACAAAAAAAAGTATTTGTACCGATACAACTAAAAAAAGAAAAAAAAAAAAAAAAATCATTTTTTTATCTCTTTTAATTCCTTAAAAAAAATCTATCATATTTTGGTCAAATAGTTGTGCAGCGTCACCGTTTCAAATTAGACTTTTTCGGTCATTCAGATTTATATATATATATATATATATATATGTATATTAGAAGTAAATGGTTTTGTTTACTTTAAAAAAGAGTTACGTTACGTTTGTATTAGAGTTATGGTTCGTTTCAGTTTTGCTGTGCACTTCATGACCAAATAGTTAATTTCATTTTTTGTGAAAATTGGCTTTGGGCAATCATCAATGATTTTTTTATTCTTTCTACACATAGATTCTTTAAAAGGAGTGATTGTTATGACAAGTGCGCGAGTTAGTTCAAGAGTGAATTATGGCTCTATAATTTCTGACTTTACTTTTACAAAAGAAAAAAAGTTTCATAACGTAAAAAACCGCACAAATTATCTATATGTGCTATAACTCAATTTTTTTGGACTTGTTCAAAATTCTAGTACGCGTGCTTAGTCAAAATATAATATGTGCAGATTATAGATTAAGATTGATTAGCGTTTAACGTTGTTAACAACTATGAAAATAACAGTTGCCGTTTACTCAGTAAACCCTCTAGAAATTAACCAATTAAAAACAAAAGAAATATTTCCTAAACAAGTGTACCTATATGAAATAGTTATAAAGAAATTAAGGAGTTAATACTTGAGAAAGGTCTCTTATTTTGGATGTAAACATATGTACTACAGTCTGTCCCAAACGAGAAATAGTGCGTTGAAAGCGCAGGAAATCGAGTGACACACAAATTGGCCAACATCTCAAAAGAAAAAAAAAATAAATTATTTTTTGCCTAGTTAGCCTGACCTTTTGTCCGGGAAAATCTCGAGCTCTCATTGGCTCCCAACCCCAGTTCCTAGTTTTTCCCGCTCTGTCAACGCACTAACTTTCGTTTGGGACAGATTGTAATAAAAAATTATTCTAATTTCAACCCGCAGGAATGTCAAAAGACTCGGAGGAAAATACTGCTGCTTGTACCCGGAAAGTTAATTTTTAAGAATTTTTCTTAAGTAGTCGAAATTATTTACTAATTTGGGATATTTGCGAATTATCTTTTAAAGGGGAGGGGGAATAGAAATAAGGGGGAGGTATACAATCTAGATATTTTCACACAGTGAATAATTTAAGTGTTTCCTAATGTTATATGTTATATGTATATACATCGAATTAAACTACTACTACTACTACTAACCTGGCCTCGCTACTTGGACCAACAAGCAGGAACCAAGCCGCTAACATCTTTTACTTTATTTTAAATATCTTAAAATTAAGAGAATTTCTTTTAGACCCATGAACTAATGTTTTAAGTTATATTTTGATCAAAGTGCGANGTAACAATGGAGAATTGAGATGGAGTTTGCGTAATGAGAGACAGGCGACCTATCAACCTCCTCTAGTGGCGTTCCACCTAGCCCTCGCCACTGGAGCGTACAAATCTATTGAATGGGGTACATGGCTGTTAAAGCGTGAAGACGCGGCTATCTGCTTCACTAAACCTTCGCCACTCAATTGTTTTACCATTTTATTCTCTTTGATTTGAAAATAATTAATTGGATCTTTTATTATTCTCTCTCAACCATGCGACATTTTCTTTTTTTTTATTCCTCATAGAAAATTTGATTACTTTAATAATCGAATTTTGTAATTTTCTATTCATGTCAATCAGTGATTGATTATGGTTTTCATTAATTGAATTATTTTATTGTACTTCCATTTAGTTTATTGTTGGTTAGTGGTGGTTAGTGTTGGTTACTAGTGGTTAGTGGTGGTTATTTGTACTTCCAAGTAGAATATACCCAAAAAATCTAACTGGGAGGGTGGGATAACAAAAATAGACCCCTTTCGTCCTCAGAAAAGATGTTGTTTTTGATATTTTCCAAAAAAAATATTGCATCTTTGCGGCTCTATGTTTCGGAAAGTATAGGGTTTAGGAAAAAATGTGGTATATAAAATATTTTACAAATTTAGTGCTCTACAAGATAGATACGAACACTTTTTTCAGGACATATAGGTAAAGAGTTATAAAGAAAAAACTAAAAAAAAATCACTTAGGTAAATTTCGCGTATTTTGGCCCCCTTTGGGTTAGCACAGGGACTACGACCTAGGAGGTCGAAAACTAGGATTTTTAACTGATGACTAGGTACATACAATAAAAAAAGAAAAAAGTTTTTATGACCTTTTGCAAGGTAGACCCTTATTTTTAATACCTGTCGACTGGACTATATTGCTTATTAATAGATTCTATTTAATTTGAGAAAAGTCGAGTATTGGTTATTAATCCATTCATATTTTCTATTTTATTTCTCTTTCTGTTCTTTTCATAACATCTTGAAATCGATTTACCTGGCATTAAAAATTTATGTATATAAATAGATTTTTATTCATACTCATATCAGTTCCCATATTTATTATTTAAAGAACGATAAAATATTTAAAGATGAAATAATANTAATGAGAGACAGGCGACCTATCAACCTCCTCTAGTGGCGTTCCACCTAGCCCTCGCCACTGGAGCGTACAAATCTATTGAATGGGGTACATGGCTGTTAAAGCGTGAAGACGCGGCTATCTGCTTCACTAAACCTTCGCCACTCAATTGTTTTACCATTTTATTCTCTTTGATTTGAAAATAATTAATTGGATCTTTTATTATTCTCTCTCAACCATGCGACATTTTCTTTTTTTTTATTCCTCATAGAAAATTTGATTACTTTAATAATCGAATTTTGTAATTTTCTATTCATGTCAATCAGTGATTGATTATGGTTTTCATTAATTGAATTATTTTATTGTACTTCCATTTAGTTTATTGTTGGTTAGTGGTGGTTAGTATTGGTTACTAGTGGTTAGTGGTGGTTATTTGTACTTCCAAGTAGAATATACCCAAAAAATCTAACTGGGAGGGTGGGATAACAAAAATAGACCCCTTTCGTCCTCAGAAAAGATGTTGTTTTTGATATTTTCCAAAAAAAATATTGCATCTTTGCGGCTCTATGTTTCGGAAAGTATAGGGTTTAGGAAAAAATGTGGTATATAAAATATTTTACAAATTTAGTGCTCTACAAGATAGATACGAACACTTTTTTCAGGACATATAGGTAAAGAGTTATAAAGAAAAAACTAAAAAAAAATCACTTAGGTAAATTTCGCGTATTTTGGCCCCCTTTGGGTTAGCACAGGGACTACGACCTAGGAGGTCGAAAACTAGGATTTTTAACTGATGACTAGGTACATACAATAAAAAAAGAAAAAAGTTTTTATGACCTTTTGCAAGGTAGACCCTTATTTTTAATACCTGTCGACTGGACTATATTGCTTATTAATAGATTCTATTTAATTAGAGAAAAGTCGAGTATTGGTTATTAATCCATTCATATTTTCTATTTTATTTCTCTTTCTGTTCTTTTCATAACATCTTGAAATCGATTTACCTGGCATTAAAAATTTATGTATATAAATAGATTTTTATTCATACTCATATCAGTTCCCATATTTATTATTTAAAGAACGATAAAATATTTAAAGATGAAATAATATAACGAAGGTAAACAAGTAGATAAAAGTTCAATTAATAATTATATTGTTAATAAAACAATAAAATACAACAAATAACTAATAACGAAATAAAAATTAATAAAAAATTATTACTATAATTTTTGTTATTATACTATTTTTACTTGTTTACCTCCATTATGAATAAATACCATAAAATCTCAATCAATGCCATTAAGTGAAATAAAATATTGATATGGTGAATAGGAACGAGCCAAAACCAACTAAGGTTCGTTGACGTTCCATAAACAATTATAGAAATGCCAACTAAATTCAACGAACACAAACGATTACGAATGATGAATTTAAAATTTAACAAAATATTCTACATTATAATTTGATAAACAAACAGGTGGACAATGTGATTTTCATGATCCTAAGTACGAACTTAGTTAGTAGACCAAAAATCATGTTGATGGTAGTTTGAGTTTGTCTTTGATTTAGAGTAATATTTGACTAACTAACTTATTAAGTGGCAAACTAACATCAACTTGATTATTTGTCTACTAACAAAGTTCGTACTCAGGCTCATAAAAATCACATTGTCCACCAAAAAGGGCGGGACTGCGGGACATGGCCGTTCTCTACCGGTTTGTTGTTTTCAAATGCCTATTGCCAAGCAATGTCCCACAGACGAACTTAGCCGACCACATATTCTTAAAAGGCACCAAAAGATTAACTTATACACAAAATTCTAGCTTGATGTTAGTCACACATTTTTTCACCCTATCTTCTGGACTGTAATTGGTTGTAACGCATAAAATTAACATAGTATACGAAAAAGGACGTGGGGAAGCTTCGTACCACAATAATTAGCTGACTTTTTTATGTTTTTAATTATCCTGAATTCCTAATAATTCTGAAAAATAATCATTAATTTGTTATAAAATGTCCTTCAGTAAAATAAACATTAAGTTATTATACTATTTTTACTTGTTTACCTCCATTATGAATAAATACCATAAAATCTCAATCAATGCCATTAAGTGAAATAAAATATTGATATGGTGAATAGGAACGAGCCAAAACCAACTAAGGTTCGTTGACGTTCCATAAACAATTATAGAAATGCCAACTAAATTCAACGAACACAAACGATTACGAATGATGAATTTAAAATTTAACAAAATATTCTACATTATAATTTGATAAACAAACAGGTGGACAATGTGATTTTCATGATCCTAAGTACGAACTTAGTTAGTAGACCAAAAATCATGTTGATGGTAGTTTGAGTTTGTCTTTGATTTAGAGTAATATTTGACTAACTAACTTATTAAGTGGCAAACTAACATCAACTTGATTATTTGTCTACTAACAAAGTTCGTACTCAGGCTCATAAAAAATCACATTGTCCACCAAAAAGGGCGGGACTGCGGGACATGGCCGTTCTCTACCGGTTTGTTGTTTTCAAATGCCTATTGCCAAGCTATGTCCCGTAAAACGAACGTAGCCGACCATGTATTCTTAAAAGGCACCAAAAGATTAACTTATACACAAAATTCTAGCTTGATGTTAGTCAGACACTTTTTTCACCCTATCTTCTGGACTGTAATTGGTTGTAACGCATAAAATTAACATAGTATACGAAAAAGGACGTGGGGAAGCTTCGTACCACAATAATTAGCTGACTTTTTTATGTTTTTAATTATCCTGAATTCCTAATAATTCTGAAAAATAATCATTAATTTGTTATAAAATGTCCTTCAGTAAAATAAAAATTAAAAAAAAAAAATAAATAAAAAATAAAAAACAGCATTGTAAAGTCAGTTTCTTTTCCTTGATTGCACCTGTTTTAATTAGAGAGTGCAAAGCAGTTGATAACGAGGTAATCACGATAGATTACTTTACTAATCCCTTGTGTATCAGAGCGCACCGAGTAATCAGACCGTATCTCTAGTCCATAACAGTGTTGCCACTGTAACAACGAATTATCCAAAGCGTAACAACTATAGTAAGTGTAAGAACCTGTAAAGATTACTAACGTAACATGTTAACCTATGTGTTCGTAACTAACCAGTTGATTATAGTAATCATATATACGGAGGATGACTCTTAAATATTACACGCTTTTATAAGTTTTGTGTTGTACAATTACACTGATATAGCTAAAAACAAAACTATAATTGAGCTATTGCTACACATTATTTACGTAATTTTATAGCTATTTACTTTAGTAATCATAATCTTTAGAGAGATATCTTATTCGGTCCGAGTTTTGTTCGAAAGTACCAAATTATTGTAGTCAATGTCTCAGGAAGTAATCTTCCCCTTGTTTTGTTTGAAACTGTTGAAAACTTCTAATAACACATAGGTCCACAAAAACAAAGTTTTTATTATAAATCCTTTATATAATAATATATGTACAGGACCCCGTTAATCTGGAACCCTCGGTAATCTGGACACGCGGTAATCTGGAACCCTCGGTAATCTGGACACGCGGTAATCTGGAACCCTCGGTAATCTGGACACGCGGTAATCTGGACATGCGGTAATCTGGAACCCTCGGTAATCCGGACGGGTCTCCATGATGACTAAAAGCCCGTAACAATGGAATTTATATTGCAAATTGCTTCTCACGTATATTCTCGCTAACTCTGCCCACAATAAAAATTTGTTAAATTCACTAGAAAATGTAAATTTAAAAGATGTGTTCAGTTTAAATACATGTTGGAAGCTCATAGAAATATACATAGTACATATTAACTATATTAATTATTAAGGGCTAAGGATTTAACAAGTAGGTACTAACTACTATGTATACTAGGTGTGCAATGCAGTTGTCTACTTGTAAAATAGTAATATTTCTAATTTTTAATTAAAAATATTTTTTTTCCCTGTTTTTCTATTTTACCCCCCTACTTAAATGAAAATATGAAAGAAGTGAACATAACAACAAAAACTGTACTCTTAAAGAGCTTTCCGACGGCATGCATCATGAAGGGCATATACTATTTTAACTTTCGTACCCAGTACCCCTGTGTACCAATTTGGACCATTTCAGATTTATACATTCCTGTGTTGGTCATTGTGACCGTGCCGAATTTAGTGCGGATCAGCTGTTCAGGAGTATGCGTCCAACCAAATGCAAAGTGTAGTATTAAGAGCTGAGCGAAGCGAAGTATTTAACATATATTAAGGCTTTAAAAAGTTATATCATACACAACGCAGATAAGAAAATTAAGAACATTTCTTAACCCAAAAAAATATTTCTCAAAAAANTGTTATCAGCTGTCTAAATATCAGTAATAGATTTTTTTTTATTTTCATTATTTTATCCAAATTTATAATTTGTTCCCACAACTAATTATTATGCGATAACGGTGCGGTTAACCGCAGTATCAAACTGTATGAGGAACGAATAACGTAATTATCTCATCTAGAAGTATTGATTACTTACATAACATTTTCTCACCAGTGGATATTATGTGAGAATTGTCCAAGAGCAATTATTGTAGAGCAGTATAACGTTAAAAGTATTATTCAATAATTATTTAAATTTAAATACGGTAGTTTTTTACTACGTTTTTATTAGCTTGCTTTCTTGTTTGTTTGTTTGTCCAGTACAAATCTTGCAATCGAATTATAGCTAACTTCCTGAGTAGATAGACATTTGAAACTTTTAGAATAGCGCAGAACACGATGACAATGCATTATTTTAATACTTTTAGCCCTCTTTCAGCAGAATTTTTTTCGTTTTAGCAAATTGTGCTGTATGGGAAGTTAATTTCGGAAAAAAAATCCGCAAGTTATTTTATTTGTTTTGACATGTCCCATATTATTTACAATCTTCATTTTGACAGGTTTCAAATTTATGATATATGACAGATAATTTAAAAACGTAGTATATAGAAAGTTCTTTTTATCTTGCAATTTTATCTAATTATTGGATAAAATAGCCAGTTTTTGGCTGGAAGACAGTTTGTTGGAGACTAACAACTGTTAAAGTTTATATTTTACCTTATTTAATTTTTATCATTTTATGTTAACAATGACACTATTTAGCATTCAATTTCTCTAAATCAAAACGACACTTTCGTCAACTTAAATATAATATGTACAGCTACGTAATTAGTTTACAAATAATGTAAAAAGGATAGTAAATCGGCCTAACCTGCTCGATGCAAACTCCTTTGTTTAGTCGTGCGTTCAGAAACGCATTACTCTTCCAGTCTCAAAAAAACTCTTTCACGATTTTCTGTCACATATTATTTTTTGGAAAATCACATCAACATTAGAAAGAAGCGCTTCAATCTGGATGAATGAATGGTGAATTGTAAACGTTCAGTAATATAATGATTGACAGGCTAGAAGTAGATGAAATTGAGTTCCTTTTCTCATCAGACTTAACTTTTCAGATGGATTTCGTACTCAATCCATCCAGGAAGTTATTTGTTATATTCCATCTTCATTTTTTTTTTATACAGGACTCTGACTTGTGGGTGAATTATAAGAACTAGGTCGAACTCTAAAATAATAATAGGTGATGACATACTCGTGAAATGCTCAAGTTAAGTTCTTTCATCTTTATATCCAGTAATGTTTCTTTAGAATTATTTCTTTTCTTTAAAGATGTAACAGATTTATTTAAGTTGATCTGAGAATGATTTTTTTCTTTACTTTGTGGCGTTAAGATTACCGAATCCGATCTAAAAATAGTTTTTATATTTTTCATCTGAACAAAATGACATAACGTTTTGCCCCATTTCTTTA
>KZ651423.1:88656-106484 GCA_001010745.2 Gerris buenoi | reverse complement strand
TAGATGTTGCATCATAATTTATATATTATCTAAATTAGCTCATGATCAGCCAATGAAATGAAAAGTAACAATGAAGTTTGTACGATAAGAGATCTAATTTATCGGATGTTTAGAGAAACGTTTTAAACAAAAAACTATAAAAGCGATTAACTGCAGGCGAGCTAGCCAATAGCATCTCGATGTTTTGTTATTTACTTCGACGTTTAAATTATTTTCAAAGTACTGTTTTATACTGTTTTTGTTTTGATTGAAGTCTGTTTTTACCCCCCTCACTAGCTAATCTATTGAAGTTTTAACCTTTCACGATTTTTGTCTTTTAAGTTCTTTTGTACCTTCTCTTCTTGGTCTTCGTGCTTCCTCCCCTTTTTCCTTTTTTTTATCATTAATACTATTATTATTGCAAAACAATAAAAGAATTGCAAAGTATGATAATAAACTTTTTTTATTTTTGTTTATGAAGATCAGATCCGTTAGAATGAAGTTTAAACTATTAAAGTCCTTCAGCTAACGATGAACTGTGAACACGCCAACTGTTACCAACATAAAAATTAAAATGACCATGAAATTAAAAAAAAAAAAAGAATGATTGTTCTACCTTCACTCATTGTGTGCAAATAATCAGTTTTATAAAGAAAAGAATGATGATCATTCATTGGTATGGGTCATTTAGAATGAAATTAAGACCAGGCTCGATACAGTCCGTTATTTATTGGATCGTGTCGTGTACATGCATACATACTTCTATACATACATACATACATGTGAACATAATATTAGCGCATGATCTCTCCTTTCTCGGATTCTAACTATCTTTCCTTTAGAGTTGAAACCTTGACAGACTGACTGCATCCACTCATCTACACACTCATCTACACACACCACTCATCGACTCATCTATATATGTGTGTGTGTGTGTGTGTGTATATATGTATATATAATTTAGGTCTTAATCTTAATTGTTAAGCTTCAGTCTTGATGCATATTGTCAGACTTCAGTCTTGATCCAAATTGTAAATAAATTGTTTTCGGTACCATTTTTCTTGGTAATGTTCGATTCCGAATGGATTTTTCACTACTTGGAAGCAATTTTAAGAGCGCTGAGCATCGTGATGTTTATCCAAAGCGACAAAAATAAAAATGGTGCCGATGTGGGAGATGTATAATAGGGTAGGATTTATATCTCGAAAATGAGGATTCTCTATATGAGGACTCTTCCCCCACGCTTTGACGCTCCCTTATAAAGCTTACTAATGACCACACCATACTCGCTTCGGCGGTACAATGTACAAATGTATGATGTGTGAAGTAGCTGGAACTCTCCACCACGGGGCGTTAAAAGGGCTTAAGTGATGGCCTAAATGCAAGGTTCGAACAAGTGGTTCGTCCTGCTCGTTCTAGTAGGAAGTACTAGAATACGACAAACCATCATATTAAACGGTCTATTAAATGAACGATTTTGCCCATCTCTAGGAACTGTAGGTTGCATCACCCTTGTATAAGATCTTTTCCAGGAAGGCACTTAAAAGTTTCCCTCTGTTAGTTCCTCTGTCTAGTTGCCCCTTCATACCGGTCTTCAAAACTACTGTGCGCCCAACATTCCTAAACATGTTACCAGTAATGGAAACGAAAACTAAAAGTTTATTTTTTTAATATCCAACAATTTTATGGCACAACTTTAGATTGCACCACAAACACAAAAGTTAACAATAATTTTAGCTCTTCCACAAATAAAAAAATGTTGTATAAATAATTTCATAAATCTTTATCAATTTTTGAATCGGCCAAGGTTCTTTTTTTATTATGATTAAATTTTAATTACTTTTAGTTTTATTACTTACTCTTTATAATTTTAACCTTAAGATTTTATTTGTTTAATTATTATTAAGTTTTTAATATTAATATAACTATTCAATTATTTTTATAAAAATATTATTTTTTATTAAAAAATGTTTAGTAATATTCGTTTTAGAAGCCGCACACTTTAAAATACTTAAGTGTGCAAAGCAAAATAAAATTTAAAATGATTATTTTGAATTACACGTTAATCTGACTTAACACATACATTATTGACCTAAAATATTATTGGGACTTTTTTTTATAAAAAATTATGTAGATGTTGCATCATAATTTTTTTCTCGATTTTGTGGAATGTAAAAAGTTTTTAAATGCAGTAAAATAAAAATGCTGTATGTTAAATAAGATTATTTTTGAAGAAATACTTTTCTTGGTATATAATATAATCCTTTTTATGGGGGAATTTTGTCAAAACGTTGCAAATCTAGTTATACCCATTTTTAGAAATAAAAATTAAATATGTTTTTTTTTTTTTTATCTTTTGTTATATTTTGGGTAAAAGAGCAAATTGAGGTTATAAAGATAAAAATATATTATTACATATTTCAGCTTTTTGAGATTGTCATAAAAAAATACCTTGACAAGCCGTAAATACAAATATTTTGTCCACTCCTTTATCATCTGGAGTTAAGTTACGTAAAAAAGTAAAAAAAAAAATTAAGGTGTTTAAATTATATTTAAAATTATGAAATCTTCATGTTTTTATATGGTACTGTGGCCCGTTGGGCATTGGAAGATGGCTGTTAAATGTGGACCTATTGGAAGATGGTTGTTTATGTGGACCTATTGGAAAATGGCTGTTTATGTGGACCTATTGAAATATAACTGTTTATGTGTATAGTAGAGGTCATAATTATGTATTTATTATTAATTCGAGATCTTGGAAACTATATATGGCTGATTCTCAAACTACGGGCAATTTTGCTCTAGTTTTATGAGAGAAAATTTGGATGTACGTCCTTTGAGACGCGGTCGCCACCCTAAGACCTAGTACTTAATTTCAATTCTATCTGCGCAAGCTTACGACCTTTTTATAACAGAATATAAAATTTGTAATTACAGTAATAAAAATTTAATTACCGTCATTTTATTTACAATTACGGTAATTACACACTTTTTAGTACGGCAATTACATTTGAACATTAAATATTAAATTAGAGCCAAATAAATAACACTACACAAATATCCAAGTTATTTCCTTAAAAAACAATTTAAGGGCTAAAAAAATAAGCCTGGTTTCATAAATATAGTATTTTATAATACTGATTGAAATTCAAATACGTTAATTACACGAATAAAGGTACACACCTGTTTGACAACTTTAACTAAAAAAAAAATTAGGATAGACTAAGGCTTTAGCCGCCATTTTTTCGCGCATTTTCTTGTTAATGTTGCCAGCTTCTCAAACTACTAACCATAAGAAATTTCCCTCGCACTTGAGCAAAGTTAGGGCTCACTTTATTTTTGATTACGGTAATTACAAAAAAACATTGGACAGATTTTGATGTCCTGTACACCAACCCTACATCAGTAAAATATTTATAAAAACTTATTTTATTTAAGATTAAACTGTCACCTGTGAATAAACATTAAAAATCTTAAGAAATATGTTTTACATTTAGCATGAGACAACTATTTCGGTTAATATCCTATTTTGGGACAAATACGGTAATTACATAATTGCATTATGTTTGAATTTTGAATTATCCATATTTCAATAAATATGACTTCATAAAATTTTTTTCTTTCTGAGATTTGTTAATTATAGTAATTTTAAGCTAAAACAGATAAAATCTGGGCAGATAGGAAACATACTGGTGAAATAATACACTGGGACACAATTATTGCCCCTAGTTTGAGAATCACCCATATTTCCAAACATAGCGAGCTTTATTGTTATTTTAATGTAGAATTTAATTTTGTGTACTGTATATTTAAGGAATTTATGATGAAAAAAAATGTTTTTTTTGTGAAATACTTCTTTCTAGATGTCTAAACACTTCTAATTGTTTTTTTATAAATTTATATCATACTAATATTAAATACAAAATTTTTAAATAAATTGACATTATTGATTTATTTAGATTTTATTGATAATATATAGTTTATATAAGTGCCTATATTTTGATAGTATTAGTAATTTATTTTATTAATTAAAAAAATCTGGAATAACAAGTATTTTTTACTTTGTTATAATATATGTAGTGCATATTATATAAATACAGAGACATTATTGTTCGAAAATTCTAATAAGATTTTGATGGATTTACATGTTTAGAAGTCCCCTGAATCCAAAAAAGTAATCTAACAAATGTCTGTCAGTATGTCTTTCTGTGTAGACGTGTAGCCCAAAATACTACGGTGATTTTTATGTTATTTGGTAACACATTAAGCAAATATTACCTTTTCTCTTTATAACTTTTTTATACTAGGTCTAGTAAAACTTTAAAATTAAGAAAACGTAAAGTCAAGTTTTATATTTTGTAATTTAAACTGATCTAATTACCGCTCTAGATAACACAGTGTTGTCGGTACATTAATAACTGTACGTGATATAGAAACTTCTATGGAAAATGTTATTAATTCCACATTCATTTTACTTTATTCCCTTCAAAAGATTTAATTATGTCTATACCTATATCTATAATTACTTTTCATTTCTGATTTTGATTTTGAACACCTTCTCTGGAATGGAAATATGATTTATCCAGACATAATTAGAACAGATATGAAGACTTGATTATAACTGGAACTTTTTTTCCCCCAATTTATTTCAGTTTGCATCATAAATTAAGATTTATTATTTTTTTTGAATTTTACTTTTCAAAAATAGTTATCTTTTAATTATTTTTTTTTCTTTTTTACTTTCTGATTTTTAAAAATGATCCGTAATATTTCTTTAGTAATTTAGTATGACTAAAAATGTTTTTTACAAAAAGAGAGAGGATTTGAAAATCAATATAAATATTAGAAGTTTACCTAGAAATTAAAAGGCAAATGTAATATTAGAATGAATATTTTGAGAAAGCTTATTGGTGTTTGCTATAATTTGTTTAATAGGTAATACTGCATGACGCGTTCATATGATTTCAAACTAATAGCGTTAAATTTGTTCATTAATCAGGTCAACTATATGGTGTTACATGCTAATTAGAAACCATTAACAGGCTAATGCATGTAAATAACATATTAGGTATTTGTAATTGATATATCTCAATTACTCTTGTTCATTTTTTTGGGGTAAAACGACTTAAAAAAAATCAATGTTACTTTTTAAATTCGTCTATAATTTTAAGGTCGAGCTGCCCGTATATTACGCTCACCTCATTATATTTATTATAAATAAAATCGATGGAGAATGAGTCATTGAAAAAATTCAGTGACATTCTAAAATCTATCTATATTAAGTAATTTTATTTTTTATAAAAATTACAATATTGACTTTGACCATAATTAACATTGACATTATAAAAAGAAAATTAGTTCAAACTTCATAAGTAGGTATGGCAAATTATTGTAATAGAATTTTATTAACATTTTTTTATATTATAAGACTTATTTTATTTAAGCATCTAATAATTTATTTTTATTACCTTGTCAATAATTCCTTTGATTATGATTATTTATCGATTAATTTGTAAATTGTAAATAAGAGAATAATCAAAGAAAATAATAGGTTTTGAATACATTCTCTCTGCTATTTGGTTTAAGTCCTCCAATTTATATATATTTACAAATTAATTTATTTATTTTATATCCTCAATATGAATCATATTATCCTATCTAACATATCAGATGTTCATAAATGAATTATGATAGAATTATTGAATTAGATAGAATTATTTAATTATAGAAAACTATCTAACCACCTCGAACCACCTCTATATCGGTTAAGGTAGCGTATATGGGGCATCATGTATAGAAATGAAAAAAAAAAAAAACTGGCACATATAATTATTAAAGTCTTTTCTCAAAATTGATCAAAAATGCACCAATTATGGATACTTCTCCATTTAATAAGTTTTCTCATAATACATATTCCATCTTCAGTCCTCTATTTTGAGGCACAGCTGTATACAAGTCGATTTTACAAATCTTGGGCTTATGTATCTTAACTTATGTATATTAACTGGGCTTCGATATAGCGTATCTGGTTTTTCGAAAGAGTATGAAATGAACAAGATAAATAATGCAATTTGTATCAATAAACAAGAAAAACTTTAATTATATATATGTCGGTATTTCCATTTCTATACGTAATGCACCATATACGCTATATCAACCAAAGTGTTGCCCATTTAATTACGATTCTAATAAATTTAAAATGTTGCTCATTTAAATACGAATCATATAAAGACGCTTTCCCAGGTAAAATCTATTTTGTGAGTTATTAGTGAAAATAAACCTTATTAAGAAGAATATCGAAGAAAAAATTAAACAGCTACCAGTTGATCAGTTTTAAATATAAATTGATTAAATTTAAACTCAGTTTTACTATGGATATGAGAATCTTTCGTTCGAGGTGGTCTTGCCTGTTTTATATTATGAAATATATATTTATTATTTACTTATTATATAGAAAAGTATATATGTCATCACTTTATAACATTTCCTTTTATATCTTTTGTTTTGTAAATGATTACATACGAAAGAAAGTCTGCTTGGTTTTTCCCCTATAATTTTCTTGTGTATTTTTACGACAATTCAAGGATATAGTATTGAGTTGTATGAAGAGGAATTAAGGCTTGTTTAAGGTAAAGGAGTTCGACAGGGCGACAGGACTGTCCTTGTTCTGTTTGTCGTATAGAAATGATGATACTCATGGAGTTAAGAAAGAAAGAGAGGAGGGTCCTTGGTCCTGTCCTGCAGTCCTGCACTGTATCCTTTCCTTCGCCCGACCTCACCAACTCCTAACCTTTACCTCCATGCTCATCCTTTTGGAACCGAACTAACTAGTTTCTTCTTTATCTTCTTTGTTCTTCTTTATAGTGGTAATTAAGCCGATGATGAAATTGAAAGAAGATGCAATTAAAGTAAATCAGATGAAATACAATTATTAATAGAATACTCATCTACGAGATTTTTTTTTCTGACCTCATTTCTGTTTTGTTCGGTTCTTTAAAGGTTTTTTTTTTAGTATGTAAGTAAAAGGTTATTCTGTTTTTAATTTACTTGTAAATGATTAGTTATATTAAAATATCAAGAGAGATTATGAATTGAGATTACTAAGATTAATTATATAGTTTAAGGGACTAGAAGTAGAATAGTTTTAAGCGTTCTTGCAACTCAATTGAAATACTAAAACTCACTTGAAATGCTAAAACTAGCCTGGTACACAAAATCTCACCTGGAACGCCAAAACTCACCTGGAACGCCAAAACTCACCTGGAACGCCAAAACTCACCTGAACCACCAAAACTGATCTAAAACGCCAAAACTAACCTGGAACGCCAAAAACTTACCTTGAACGCCAAAACTTACCTGGAACGCCAAAACTCACCTGAAATGCCAAAACTCACATGAAACGTCAAAACTCACATGAAACGTCAAAACTCAACTGGAACGCCAAAACGACAAAAAAAAGAAAAGTAAAATGAAACTATAGTATCATTTAAATATCATGTCTACTATACATTGTTTGCTAACAAATTTACTGAAGCTAGAGGAAGAAATATTGCAATTAAATATTTTAATTAATCTTTAATTTCATTAATTAATCTTTTAATTCACACTTGAATGATTTGTTGCTCTTGCTTGTCTGTAAGTTTATCCGACAAATTTGCCTAGACAAAAAATAAATATTATATGTATACATATACATTGTATCTAGGGTCGGCGGAAAAAAAAACAACTTTTAAGTCAAAAATGACGGGTATAGAAAAGACCTTTTAGCTTCTTCGTATTTTTCATATAAATTTAATTTTATAAAACGATCATAAGTAGTCTAATATGATAACCAATTAATAAACTATATTTTTTACAAGGCTTTGACCGTCTTGGACAGTCTAAAATTAATTTCTCGATTTCACCTGGGGAATATGATCTTTATGAATGACAAAAAAATGAAACATGCTGCATTCTACAGACAAATATCACCGAAATTTTCCCTTTAATTTTGTCTCCACGCTTCTGCTCAAAAATTCAGGTAAACTAGAGACTACAGACTACAAATAAAAAAAAAAAAAAAAAAAAAAATGGACTCAGGGGGCCTTAAAATGTGTACCATCCATTGAAACAGATCTTGTACAAAATGAATACACTATACGATTGCCTCATATACAACTAGCTAAGAATTTTAATAAGAATAAGTCACAAGTAAAGAATTTACAAATCAATTTAGCATTGAATATTAAGCAATACCATTGTAAATTTAAATAAACATTTGAAAATTGAATAATTTATACATTATGATATTTGACATTGTTTTGTGCTGCAAGGCTAATCTTTCTAATGTCACCCCATAACCCCTTTTGTCTTTTCAACTTAGATAGATTTCTTATTTAATCGCACACGACAATTATTCTTAACATTAAATTCAAATTAAATTGTTGTTGTAGTGCTCTTTCAACTATGTTAGCCGTACAATTTATCATTGCTCTTAAGAAAAATTAAAAAATTTGCAAATGAGAATTAGGGTGCAGTTATAATAATAGAATTACACATGCGTACGGTCTAATGTTTGTACACGTTGATAATGCATTCTTATTATCCCCTCTCTTCGAGTTCTTTTAGCAAAGTTCTTCGAAAAGGAGGTTAGCGCCACAAATCATTCCCCAGATGTTGGCCAATTGCGGTATTTCTTAGTCGGTTTTTGCTTGCGACAAAAAAAAAAATTATAAATTATTCATTCTTCTAATTTGTCAACGTGCAAAAAAATAGACCTTGAGTTTTGTCTAACGTGCTTTAATAAATAAATAAATACATTTTTAATAATCAATGAAGGTAATAATTTGAAAATCAAAATATTCAAAGAAAAAGAAAATTACTGCAATCATTTTTTGAAGTATTTAATTAATAAATAAAGGCACTTCTTGAGATTGTTACTACACTTATAAAAACAGAAGTGTGATATTCCTTTGTCCTAAAGTACATTAGATTAAGCATAAGCATCCCCTAATATTCTAAAACATCAGGAGAGTAACAATCTAAAGAAGTACCTAAATAAAATAGACAAAATTATAAAGTGCCGTCATTTTGTCCTTTAATTATAATAATTATTATTAATAGCTTTTTTAATCACTGGTGATTAAAAAATTATTTTATCTACGACTTGCACTGTAAGTAGACTTTACATTGCTAATAACAGGGAGGGAAGTGTTACTTCCCTCCCTTGGGAGTAAAAAAACAGTCATACCAACTTAAAAGGTATTTTTTAGGTAAATTTTAAGTATTATGTTGTTTTTTTAGCTGTTTTGTTTACTTTTTTTCGGGAAGGTTACTTTAGGTTATCATACAAAGTCTTTAAATTAAAAACAAACTAAACGTAATTAAATTAAAAACGTATATATTTAGTATAAGAATTGTTATTTTAATAAATCAAGTAACTAAATATCAGTTTAAGGTGTTTAAATTGCGTGAATTTGTAGGTAAAACTTTTATATTTACAAACTTAATAGCTATTACCCATGGTGCACTAGTCGTAGATAAAATTTAATACGCAACATGGATCGAAGTATTTCTACTCTCGGGATTATCTCTCTCGGCAAGCCTCGAGAGCTAATACTACAGTTATCTCCCTCGGCAAGCCTCGGGAGCTAACTCATTTATCTCCCTCGGCCTTACGGCCTCGGGAGCGAATGAAGTTCTCCTTCGGCGTTGCCTCAGGAGAAAACTTAACCTCGAGCCGGAAAACATACTTCTCTCCCTTGTTGCGTAAATAACTATTTACTTTCTCTTAATCATTGGGTATTGTAATAATAGGGTAAGACCAAGTTGATGGCAGTGTGCCACTTAATAGGTTAGTGGATCAAATATTACACCAAATTAAAGAGGTCACCTTTTAAGTGAAAAACTACCATCAACTTGATTTTCGCTCTACTAACTAATTTTGTACTCAGAATCATGAAAGTTACATTGTACACCATAATTGCCGGGACATGGCCGCTTTCCACCGGTTTGTTTTTTTCAAATGCCTATTGCTAAGCTAGGTCCCGCAGACGTACTTAGCTGACCACATGTTCTTATAAGGCACTAATAGATTACCTAATACACAAAATTCTAGCTTGATGTTTATCAGACACTTTTTTGCACGCTATCTCCTGGACTATCATATTACTAATCGATTATTTTAAATGGAATAATAATCAAGTCATAATGAATGTTGTTTTATTCAATGTTTTTAGAACGGGAATGTTGAAAACTTGTTAAAATTGTCTAAAGGACGATTCTGCTAATTCACCAAAACATCTGATCAACATTCTATAGCGCCTCTATATGGAGTGTAGATATTAAAAATGAATCAATTTTAATAACACATTCGCATAATTACATTAACACAATAACTGTAACAGGTTGACCTAGGTATATTACTTATATTCTCTCTCTCTAAATTTTGTTTACAAACCTTCACTTAATCTACAACATGCTTTTTATTTTTGTTTTAAAATTGTATACTTAAATTGTCAATAAATTGTTCCAATGACCTTCGTCAATAAAATATGTCCGAAATTTTCCCTTTAATTTTGTCTCCACGCTTCTGCTCAAAAATTCAGGTAAACTAGAGACTACAGACTACAAATGACACACACAATAAAAAAAAAAAAAAAAAAAAAAAAAAATGGCCCCGGGGGGCCCTAAAATGTGTACCATCCATTGAAACAGATCTTGTACAAAATGAATACACTATACGATTGCCTCATATACAACTAGCTAAGAATTGTAATAAGAATAAGTCACAAGTAAAGAATTTACAAATCAATTTAGCATTGAATATTAAGCAATACCATTGTAAATTTAAATAAACATTTGAAAATTGAATAATTTATACATTATGATATTTGACATTGTTTTGTGCTGCAAGGCTAATCTTTCTAATGTCACCCCATAACCCCTTTTGTCTTTTCAACTTAGATAGATTTCTTATTTAATCGCACACGACAATTATTCTTAACATTAAATTCAAATTAAATTGTTGTTGTAGTGCTCTTTCAACTATGTTAGCCGTACAATTTATCATTGCTCTTAAGAAAAATTAAAAAATTTGCAAATGAGAATTAGGGTGCAGTTATAATAATAGAATTACACATGCGTACGGTCTAATGTTTGTTAGTACATGTTGATAATGCATTCTTATTATCCCCTCTCTTCGAGTTCTTTTAGCAAAGTTCTTCGAAAAGGAGGTTAGCGCCACAAATCATTCCCCAGATGTTGGCCAATTGCGGTATTTCTTAGTCGGTTTTTGCTTGCGACAAAAAAAAAAATTATAAATTATTCATTCTTCTAATTTGTCAACGTGCAAAAAAATAGACCTTGAGTTTTGTCTAACGTGCTTTAATAAATAAATAAATACATTTTTAATAATCAATGAAGGTAATAATTTGAAAATCAAAATATTCAAAGAAAAAGAAAATTACTGCAATCATTTTTTGAAGTATTTAATTAATAAATAAAGGCACTTCTTGAGATTGTTACTANAAAAAAAATGCCACTACGAAGCCTTCTTATAATGTTATCCAGAGCAGTGGTTCTTGAACTGGGGGTCGTGGAAAATATTTGTGGAGTCACGGAAAATTTCATGACACATTAATATTTTATTAAAATACTAAAAAATAATTTTTTAAAATGTGATAAATCTTTGTTAACATAAATAATAATATAATTAAAGTTAGAAAGAGGAATTTGACAAGTGTTATCTATATCAGACTTGGAGAGTGGTCATTTCTTCTCGGTGCAACAACCATATTTTGTAAAAATGAAAGATGTGACACATCTTCCATTAAATATCCAAGACGAATTTCTAGAATTATGCAGTGATACTAATTTTGAAAACTAAATTTAAATGTATTTTTGCTCTATTTGAGAACTGAGTATCCACATCTTTTACAATTGGCTTTGTCTGTTTTGTTCCCATTTGCCACTACGTATTTATGCGAAATGGCCTTTTCAGTAATGACAAACATGAAAAATAAACTCCGATCGAGGATAATAAATGTCAAAGTGGCAATGAGAAATGGATTAACAAAAATTAAACCTAGATAGTTAATTATGCAACATTTTGGTTATTTCATGCTTTAATTTAAATAATTGTTTAAGTTAAGAAAATCGGTCCGAGACAAATCTGAAAATCTTTCTCATATAGGAGTTCATAATTACTTATCCATTTATTAGTTTTCATTGCTACTCTTCCTTGGCGGGGAATCGAACCCGGGCTCTCTCCATCCTCGTTTATCTATTTTCTCTGGATCTAGATTTTTCCCAGATATTCGGCTTATATCGTTGATTCGTATTTAAATGGACTACGTTTTAAAACATTTTAATCAACATCGTTGGAACCGTTTTCGAGAAATATTTTTTTCACGTTTTGTTTTTGGGGGTAGGCAGGGGGGAGGGGGGAGGGGTTCTGTTTTCTTCACCTTAATTGTTTCCATGTGCGAAATTTGAGGAAGATTGAAATATGGGAAGTTGTTCAAAATCGTGGTAACGGAAACGTGCGATGAAACTTACAACGCAAAGTAAATTTAAAAATTCACATTTTGCGAAAATTTCCAATAATCCAAATTAGTGCTTGTCGCATCCAACTCGGATATATATATGTATATAATGTGTGAGTGATAAATCATCAAAATGATAATATGTATTTTTAGGATTTTGTGCTGCTGTTTTCATTTCATGTGCATCGGTAAAGAAAGGTTCACGCAAACAAATAGATGACTCCCAAAGTTGCATGTTTTGGTGATGCCATTAAAGCCTTAGTGTGTCCTCTAACTGCCTCTGCCTTAGAGTTAGTAATTTCAATGTAATACAGAAATAAGTAATAACAATAAACCGTGTATTATAATTGAGGAAAAAAAAAAACCTAAAGAAAACTTGGGTAACCAGTAAATGTTTTCTATGTGAAATTATTGTTATTATTTTTTTTTTTCAAAATGTATATAATGATTTTGGAGACTAAAACTTGTAGTACTTATAGGCTGTGATTAGGCTGGTGAAATTACGCAATTTAGCGTGTTTATAAGTTGCCGTGGAAGGCCAAGGCAGAGTGGTGGACTCACTTCCTTAATCTTTTTGATGACAGTCTTCTTGTACTAACGCTATTTTTTTTATTTTTCGACTCCACCCATAATTTGTTTTTCCTGATTACGTCTTTTATTTTTTAATGATTTTAAATCAAAATTTACGTAGATGAAAAAAAAAATATATATATGAATCAGAATGCATTTTAGTCTGTTAGATATTATTTTAACTTAAAATTTACGGGTAGGTGTAAAAAAAATCACAGGGAAGTACGTGCATCCAAGTACTTTTTAAGGCCCCAAAAATCAAAAATCCCACCTGTTATTTTCATCGCCCCATTATCTGGGGGACACGGGGGAAATTTAAATACCTTGGTCATTGAAATTTAAATGACTTGGCAAATTCACACCCCAAAGAGGCTAAAATTAAATGCAGCGTTGCATACAAATTCGTATCCTTGTGCTGCGACGATCAAATGAAAAAATAATATTTATTATTTGAATTAAGTTTGTGGTGTGAATTTGCCAAGTCAGAAAAGGTATTTAAATTTAAACGTGAAGAGTGATTTGGGAAAGAGAATAGAGAGAGGAACAGACAAACATCACTAGACCTAGTGGAACTTACTCGGACAGTGGGAGACTTGGCTAAACCTATGATCTCACTACTTTTTACGCGAGACTTGGCTTATTTTTTTACACTAGAGGTCGACCAAGAAGTCATGAACACGGTAGAAACTGAAAGCTTAGCTTCGTTTAAAGTCGGAACTTCCGAGTATTGCCGAAGTCAGTATAGTCGGGTGCTATTCTAGTTTGTATGAAATGCGCAGTTATGTCAAATCTTACAAATAACAACAGGAAGGTTTCCAATCTGTTAGGTTTCCTGTTTGGTTTGTTTTATACAGTACGAGTTATAGTCACAACTAAACGATTTTCGTACGATCCACAAATCTATGGGATGGTGCAAATACAAAGGACGCTACAAATAACGGGGTATGAAATCAAAAGTAACAAATCAAACTCAGAAATAAAGAGGAATAATCAATAAATAATAATATAAAGATATCGTATAGTAGGAGTGATTTCTTATCAGGTACAGTGTTGCCTGTAGCAAAAAAAAAAAAAAAAAAAAAAAAAAAAAAAAATAGAAGTTAAAAAAATAAAATGATTAATAACTAAAGAACAACACTGTGTTTTTTGACGGTGGTCTATTTTATTAAAAACTAACTATACATGACACCAAAACAACGACACTAGCGCACTCCTCAGATTTCCATGACTTCTTGGTCGACCTCTAGTAGTTACACTTGTTGGGATAAGGTATTTGCATGAATTATTTCATAATTTTAAATCTCGCCGGAGAAGGACTTTTGGAACAATTTTAATAACAAGGTAAGTAATAAGGAACAATCTATAAAAATAAAAAAAGTTGTTTTTAAGCAAAAAGAAAGAATGAAAAAACGATGTTATAGTCGAACCCATATAAAAGCTAACGTTAAGTGTAAACAATTAATTTCAAAAGTGTTTATTCATCACCTGTTTGACAGCCCAGTGTTTACATTATTTAAAAACAAACTGAAAAAAAACATAATTAAATCTAAATAAAGAACAAGATAATTATATTCTATAGGTATTTCGTGACATTTCCCTTTTTGTTTTAATGTGACAAGGTTTTATCAATACAATGAACATTATCAAGTCAAAACTCTTATCTCATCATCATTATCACTATTATCTTAGTGAACTTATTAACCTCGAATTATCATAATAGAAAATCCCCCCAAAATCCTTTCACATTGTAATTGTTATTTTGGTTTTTGGTTCTTTCAAACGATGAATCATCTCCATTATGGCTTCGACTTGAATAGGAATTCTGTAATCTCGTAATTTTGAGGAAATTTATGTTAATTGATTTTTGTCCTTTATTTTTATTTTTGCTCAATCGATTTGTTGAATATTTCAAGGTTTTGAAGTATTTATTTTTTGTGTGATTGGTAACAATGTTTTGATTAGATTATTTCGAGTTTGACGTTGCGAAATGTTTGTCATTGGTTGCCTTGAGTCGCCCACACGATGCGACGCGACTGTACAACTTGAACATGAACAAGCTCTCTTCTTCAAAAATCGTGACAGCAACTAATTTCTTTAAACTTCCCATCAACTTTACAAGCGTTTGTCATTTATCATTTTTTTTCTAACAACCTTATAAGTGGCATAACTTTTCACGTGTTCCTTTTTTATCAAAGTAAATCTCAAGAAATCGATTTAAAATGACTCCTTGTTATTCTCTCCATTCTGTTCCATCTCAAGTAAAAGCTTTATTTGTAAATCCTCATCGATCAAAATTAAATTTGGATTCTCGCATGCTTCACTAACGAGTATAGTGTGTTATATTTAATGTAATTTATTTTTAATTTGATAAGTTACATTATAAACTGCCGCAAAGAAAAATAATAAAAGTTATTTAATATTATTGGACTTAACAGGTGCTTATCTACATGCTAAACAAAAGCCCTTTTCCAAGTATTAATTTACTAACTTCAGAACATAAATTTGGGCTCAATTTTTAGGGTTTCGTTGATGAAACAAAAAAGAAACCCTTAGAGTTTCGTTCCTGTGTCTGTCTGTCTGTACGGTTCCAATAAATTTTAACTCAAAAGAGATAAAAAAAAGAAACTTTCCTGCAATAAAGATCGATTTTGATGCGCACATAGTAAAAATATAGCGAAATCAAAATGATCAGCGGTTTATAAAAAATCAAATGGCGGATAATTCCAGTCAAGGGATTTTTTTTTAAAATTTTGAGTGGGGTATCAAATGAAAGACATTGGAAAGTAGATTACAAAAATATATAACACTTGGTGGAATGTGTTTAATTTTTAACGCCTTTATGTCATAAAACATCACATTTTTGGAGGATAAAACTGAAATAGCGTAATAGTTCTGACCTTTCTTTAATACTAAGACACGAAATGTCTTGCTATTGTTTATGTGATATAAAATATGAGTTTAATGTATAATATTTTTGACAATAAATACATATAAAGCTTACTTTAATGTAATTAAGTGAAAGATAAAATAAAAGGTTTTTGTTCAAATGTCAAAATGAGTTACAGTAATTAAAAGCGAACAAGTATCTTTTGACAATTGTTTTTGATTTCGCAACTGCTTTATGGTAGATTCACCTGAGCAAAAAAGGTTAAATTCGTTAACGTTTGCAAGAACGAATACAACTTTGCGAGTCCAAGATAATAAAAGGTGTAACTGAAGAAATTAATTTCATGTCATTTTGTAATTTCAATTACCAAATGACACAAAAGATTTAGTTACAAATTGTACGAGATTAGTTTAGCTAGTTATAGAACACAGTCAACGGTAACACTGCTTTAACAAAGAAACCTTCTCTCATTGATATTTTGTTTTTCCGTCTAATTAAAATGAAGTTGCAACACTGGAGGGATTCGTAGATCTGTTTAAAGAACCATTTTCGAGGCGACGAACAATGTCTTAACCTGCAATTGTCTATTGAAGGAACAGAAAACCGCCGAATCGTTGCGTAAACATCCTTCAAAAATACAGGCCTGATAGAACCTGAGGTAGAATTGGGCCTGTTTAGTAGATTGGCAGAGCTTTGTTTAGATAATTAGCTTGGCTACGCTCTTTTCTCTCTCTATTCTGTTTTCTAATCTGTTTCCAGTGCCTTTTGTTCCACCGCTGTACAATTGTTTTCAATTAAAAATAATGTTTTTTTTGTCTTTCTACATCGGCCAGGGGAGGTAAATGAATGTCTTTATTAGTTTATAAAATGGTATGTGACGAAGTTAATTAAAATTTAATCTTATAATTGGTTAAATCAAATCAGCTATTACAGAAACTAGTCCCAACACTAATATATTAGTTAGATATGGAAATTTATCTTTCAAGAGTAACATAATAAACTGTCTCTCCACGTAAATTATAAATTTGGCTTATAAGATTGAGCGTACCGAAGGTAACGTAAGTTATGTGATCGTTCTGAAGAGTGAACATATTTTAGGTCTCCGAATTCCAAAGCTCCAAGACAGAAATCCGTTTTAGACATGAGGAATATTTTTGATCCCGTTTCTGTCTTCAGCTCAATTTTTTTCGAACCAAATTTTTTAGATATTATCTAAAAAACTACACGTCCGATTTTAATGAGATTTCAATGGTAGGTCATGATGTGCTCATTCTTGGTCCCATATAAGTTTCAAACTTCTGCGCCTATTTGTTTCTTTTTAACACTCGCACAAAAATACATTTATTTACACCTATATCTTTCAAAAGTAGTCAGCTGATTACGATATCCATCCAACCTTTCGCGCGAAAACAATAAGCTTCTAATTGGAAATTTAATATTAGAATTTCATAAAGGGAAAAAATTATACCTTCAAAAATGTTTTTAATCCTAGAATAGTGAGATATATATCTCTCTCTCCCATTGAGTAAATACGTAAAGTAACCAATTTCTTTACCTTGTAATGACTTACTAACATCCTAGCTTATAAGATTTAATAAAAACCTATGTCAATGCATTTCTTACAGCTACATGGATTTACCTATTTCAATTGTGGTCGTCCCTATGTCCCCATTGGGCAGTTTTCTTTAACATTGATATACATACTTTTAATTTTTTAGTGGGAAAAAAACTCAATAAATAAAAAATTACTGTTTTTTATTTAAATTTTCCTGAATTTATATATTAATGAGATACTTTTCATGTCTCCAATTTCTCAACCACATAGTTTTGGCTTAGTCCAAAAATTTACAGCTATATATATATATATA
>KZ651423.1:60467-84575 GCA_001010745.2 Gerris buenoi | reverse complement strand
TTTCGATAATTTTGTTGTTCCGATAATTTTGTTGTTCTGATAATTTTTAGTTTGTTGTTCCAATATTTTTTTTTTGTTCACTCTAACCCGATTCTTTTCTCTGATGGCTTTGAAAACGAAAATTCCTTTATAGAGGCCAGAGACAGTAGGAATAAAAGCCACTAATTCCTAGCATGAGCCTCCCATGGAGCGTAGGTTGAAGGCTAGTCCAAATATAAAGCAAAAACGGTCTACCAATTATTATAGCATATGGCTTCCTCGTTTCCAACTTCGACATTTCTATACTGTAATGATTTTATGCATTCTCAACCTATTATTGTGAAATTTATTTAAATTCCTCCTTTCGGTTTTTAAATCTGTTATAATTTTTTTTATTTTTTACATGAATTAAAGGATCATTTAGTAATATTGAAAAAGCGTTTACGATTGGAATTAATTTGGAGCTTAGCGGTCTACGTTTCGACAATATCATACAAATCAGGTGACATCTTTTGAAGATACAAATAGGTGTACATAAACATATGTTTGTGCACATGTTGAAGAGAAACTAATGGAAGGTTGAAACTTATGTTATCAACAATGGGCAAATTTTAACCTAACATCAAAATTTTATTGATTAAAATCGGACGTATGGTTTTGAGATAATGTTGATCCGCAAAAATTTAGGAAAGAAAGACAGATGTCTGAAAGAAATTTGTCTTGTAACATAATAATTATAAGTCTATCTTATAAGTGTTTATTTGAATGTTTAGGCATACTTACTCTGATATCATAAGTTGTTTAAACGGAACTTATTGCGGTTCTGAGTAGTATATAAAAAAAAAATAATAATAATAAAAACTTAAAATTAGTTATAACAATAAAACTATCTTATGTCAATTGTTTATTGTCTTCAAAGAAAAAGATGTTACATTAAATTAAGTTACTGTTTCTCCTGATATTTTTTCTCACCCTGGTAATTTGATGAAATCTATTTCTTAATGTGGTTATTTACTTTTAAAAAATTCCCCCTTTACAATTATTTACGGTGTCATAAAAATACAAAAAAAAACAAAGTCAAGAAATATGATTTGGAATTCGTTCCAGAGAACAAAAAATAAATAAGAAATAGGATGAAGATTCTCTCCTATAGCATTATTTTATAGAGCTACAAAATCTTTTTTAGATTTTTTTTTTTTTTGTAGTCACGTATGTAGCATTTCATCTACGAGTCCAGTTCTTTATTACACACACGCGAACCTATTATATATTATTGTTATCTTTATTTCCTTTGAAACGTAAGGGATGCGTTTTCAGTACATTTTTACTGTTAAATAAAGAAGTTGGCATAAAGAAAGTTCATTCTGACATAAATAGGAATTGATGAATATCTCATACACGTAGTCAAATCTGTATACAAATATTAAGTAGGTAAATGTGTCGTGATTATTCGATTTTAAAGATTTTCAGAGATTATCGCATTTTATGGTCTCCTGAATCCAAAATAGTGGTTTTAAAAAATATCTGTGCAGACTGAGAAGCCTAAAGTTCTGGGCCGATGAAGAATAAATGGGGTGATATATTTTCAAACAAATCATGCCACGTTATGAAATCAAGAAATGAATTTTAGCTACACCTAAAAAAAAAAAAAAAAATGTGAAACAAAATTATTTCTCGAAAATAGTTCCAATGAATTTGTTTAATAAATTATAATATGTATTCCAACTACATAGATATGAATCGAATCATATAAGCCTGGAAACAATCTAGGGCACTTTTTAGATTGTTTCTCCCCTTATAAAAACAGAGGGGTGTATCAGTCTAAAGAAGTAGCCAATGTAGTTCCATGAGAAAATAGTTTTAGAAGCAAAGGTTGAGAGGTTGGGTTCNCCAGTTGGTGGTTATCTTAAGGTTACCCAGGGATATTTTTGTATGCCTAGTTTGCCCGACCTACTACCCGCCAAAATCTCGAGCTCTCTTTGGCTCCCCTCTTGTTTTTTCCATTTTACCGCGCTGCCAGAATTACAAAGTATAATGGCATGAGAATGAGAAGAGTTTACTGGTACAAACAATTTCGCCGAAATTCATTATTCGTATTCCCTAATTTCACTATTCCCTTTTCCCTCCACTTCCAGTTCAAGTGTTCAGTCAGTGCGTAGGCATTTAGGCCTAGAGAACAGACCTAAAAATCGCCCACTTACCTTAAGTATTGTTTTGTTGTCGTCTGTTGGCAGTAAACAAGTAAACAAACAAATCATTGCTGAGGCTGCGTGCTTCCGTTGTTATTCATTAGTTAGTTTCCTTTAACTTTCGTTTAAAATTTAAAATACTTATAACGTGACTTATATGTATATTACTATAAACAACGGCCTTTTTGATTAGTAAACAGTGAATTTTATAAAAGGGGGGAAAAAAAAAGTGAAACAAAATTATTTCTCAAAAATAGTTCCAATGAATTTGTTTAATAAATTATAATATGTATTCCAACTACATATATATGAACCGAATCATATAAGCCTGGAAACAATCTAGGGCACTTTTTAGATTGTTTCTCCCCTTATAAAAACAGAGGGGTGTATCAGTCTAAAGAAGTAGCCAATGTAGTTCCATGAGAAAATAGTTTTAGAAGCAAAGGTTGAGAGGTTGGGTTCGATTCCCTACTAGAGTGGAGTTATTTTCATTTATGAAAACTCTAAATAACTTAATTGGAAAATACTGGACCAAGTAATTAAGTTACACTTTACTAAGTAAATTAAGTAAATATTAAGTGAATTAAGTACTCGAAATTAGGTTTAGAAGGACGTGGTATTGGACAATTTTTGGTTTTATTATCGTTTCTTTTTCTTTGTAGTTGCTCTCAACGCAACTTTAAATATTTACAGCTGGTGTATAGGCAACTTTACAACTTATACGATGTCCATCTTAAGTATAAAATATGTCCCATCTGTCTGGGGTTCGAACCGTTTTCTAATTATACCTCAACCTTTGGTTTTAATTTTTATATTAAAACTATACCAAAGTTTCTTTTTTTAATCTCTAAATTCTCCCATTTTTAAAATCTTTTTTACGTTGAAAAAATATTTGTTCGTGACTTCCTTTTGTTTATGAAAATAGCTTAACCTCTCTTCTATGGTATTAATTTATTTTTATCTATAAGTCAAAATTATAATTAATGTTTATTTTTACTATTTTTAGCTTTTCCTTTTAATACGTTTTAAATATCTAGGAATTACAAAGTATAATGGCATGAGAATGAGAAGAGTTTACTGGTACAAACAATTTCGCCGAAATTCATTATTCGTATTCCCTAATTTCACTATTCCCTTTTCCCTCCACTTCCAGTTCAAGTGTTCAGTCAGTGCGTAGGCATTTAGGCCTAGAGAACAGACCTAAAACTCACCCACTTACCTTAAGTATTGTTTTGTTGTCGTCTGTTGACAGNGAACACAAAGATCTAATAATCTGCAGGTTTGTTTAGAGAACACAAAGATCTAATAATCTGCAGGTTTGTTTAGAGAACACAAAGATCTAATAATCTGCAGGTTTGTTTAGAGAACACAAAGATCTAATAATCTGCAGGTTTGTTTAGAGAACACAAAGATCTAATAATCTGCAGGTTTGTTTAGAGAACACAAAGATCTAATAATCTGCAGGTTTGTTTAGAGAACACAAAGATCTAATAATCTGCAGGTTTGTTTAGAGAACACAAAGATCTAATAATCTGCAGGTTTGTTTAGAGAACACAAAGATCTAATAATCTGCAGGTTTGTTTAGAGAACACAAAGATCTAATAATCTGCAGGTTTGTTTAGAGAACACAAAGATCTAATAATCTGCAGGTTTGTTTAGAGAACACAAAGATCTAATAATCTGCAGGTTTGTTTAGAGAACACAAAGATCTAATAATCTGCAGGTTTGTTTAGAGAACACAAAGATCTAATAATCTGCAGGTTTGTTTAGAGAACACAAAGATCTAATAATCTGCAGGTTTGTTTAGAGAACACAAAGATCTAATAATCTGCAGGTTTGTTTAGAGAACACAAAGATCTAATAATCTGCAGGTTTGTTTAGAGAACACAAAGATCTAATAATCTGCAGGTTTGTTTAGAGAACACAAAGATCTAATAATCTGCAGGTTTGTTTAGAGAACACAAAGATCTAATAATCTGCAGGTTTGTTTAGAGAACACAAAGATCTAATAATCTGCAGGTTTGTTTAGAGAACACAAAGATCTAATAATCTGCAGGTTTGTTTAGAGAACACAAAGATCTAATAATCTGCAGGTTTGTATAGAGAACACAAAGATCTAATAATCTGCAGGTTTGTTGAGTTCAATTCAACGCACAAAACAACACTGATTTATTACCATTTGTTTTCAATTCATATTTCTTAACGTTTATTTCAGAATTATATTAAATTCTAAAGAAAAATCAGATTCTGTTACAGTTTCAAAATGATTTTTCATGTCTAAACTACTTTTCACGAACATTACAACCAGTAAGCGTGTGAGTAAGTAGTATTATTATTATATTTATTAATTTTATATAGGGTCATTGTCTTTTTGAAATGTTTTATATATGCGGCGAGCCTTTTTACATTATCTTGGCATTTCCCAGGGATTCTGGAACCAAATGAAATAACTTTGGTCACCTACGGTCACAAACCTTGGGAAAAAGTTTAAACCTAACAATGCTTACAAATTGCAAAGCATTGCTTACAAACAATTGAAACAAAAGCTTACTCATTGCTTGCAAGTTCAAACATATTAGGACAGCCTCTCTACAACCTACACGCATATAATTTTGTTTTCTAAGTATACGTCCATAAATGTATGTATTTAGTGTGCATATTTTTATTATCTTCTTGCTGGATAATCAGGTTTTGTTACAGAATGTGTTATTTTTTTTCTTTCTAAATTCTAAATACATGCATAGTTTTTTAAATGTATATTTTGTTTGCATAAATTTATTATCTTCTGGTTAGCCGAGTGTTTTTTTTTTTACAGTAGGTATATTGTATTTTTTATTTTCTTTCTAAATATCTATATTTGTGTGATATATATAATTATTTTGTTTTCTGAGCTTACCATAGAGGTAACGGAAGCAATACAATAAAATATCTTTATTTCCACCTCATTTTATTTTATAGATGCAGCCTAACAGGTTATACAGTCTAATATAAATTTAAATAAATATTTACTGTAGTGATAGATTTATAGTGAGAGCCCTTAAGGCTCTACCGCCCTTTAAGGTTAGGAAAAACAGTAAAATTAAAATTATACTGGTTCTAAGCAAGATATATTCAATACAACGAGTTTTATTGTTGTATTGAAATGGCGCCTGTACTATTTATTATAGGACGTTGCAATAGGGCTCAAATTGTGCAGAATTAAAATTCTTACTTAGAATCAATAACATTTTTATTTTAATGATATTTCTAACCTCAAAGAGCGGTAGATCCTTAATAGCATTAGTTGCTAGAGTATATTACATTTAAAAAGTATTAAATATTTATTTAATACTTTATTAATGTATTTACATGTAAAAAACTAATATTTATGCATATTTCTTTTTTTTTTATAATGGCTGATTTAGAAATTATTCTGTTGGCTATTAAAAGATATAAAATTAAATATAGGATAGATATTATGTCAGAAAGTAACTATAGTTTTTAATTATTGATATTGGTTATTGTGTCTATTGCATTTAGCATTTATTCTAAGTTTATGGACTAAAGGTTAAATTGAAACAGCTAAACTGTTAAAATAACAGAGATAATAATGGCTTTGTATAAGTATTGTTATTATTATTATATGAAACAAGTCAGTGAATAATAAAATGACATATTTTATTGGGCTGATTGAATCTACACTACCGTTATCAATTTAAATGATAAAGCTACTTATCAAAGTATCAATAAATACATAGCAAACAAAACATAAAATTCTAAAAACATAAATAAATATATTTCTTGAAAAAATCTATTCAGGCGGCCACAGAAGTTGCGGTAAACTGCGCAGGTAAACCTTTGGAGAAAACCGATAAATAATTAAAAAAATAATCAATCCCCTTTATATATTTCGACTTACTTTGGCCTCGACTAAGTTTCCAAAATATTTTAAATTCGATGTTTTAACATCTCCATAATAATGTAATGTTTATTTTACAATTGTTCAATTGTTTTATTAGTTATTTACGCACCAAGGGAGGAAAGTAAGCGATTACACCCTGAGCGATGAAGTTGGTTCCTGAGGCGAAGCCGAGGGAACCATAACGTTCACTCCTGAGGCGAAGCCGAGGGAGTTAATTATCGCGAGGGTGCAAGTGATTATTACTCCCGAGGTACGAACAAGATTTTACCTCCAGAAGGGAGAAAAAAATATAGAAAGATTTTAATTTTAAACTAATTTATTCAGCAAGAAATACTTATGTTTATATTTATTTAAAACAAAAAAAAGTTAGATATAATATTACCAATTCTCTAATCAATAAGTTTATTCACGTTAAAATTAAATGATAGGTAGTAATTATTTGAATTTCAATGCTAAAATTAAATGGGAGGATCAGCTGGAAGCTGTGTATTGAATGGTATTGACAACTGATGTATTTAAATAATAGATTAGTTAATCTACATTTAGAAATTATTATTTCACTTTTGACTTGTTTTTTTCTTTTACTGATGCATCACTATGGCAACCGTAGTGGATGTTATATGATATATGTGAAGATGACATTATATATTTAGACATGAAACAAAAGTTAGTAAATGAAATGTGTATTAGCACCAACCTTATTTACGTGTGCTTTATCTAGGGCAGCACTGGAGGGAATCATGAGAGTTCATGATTCCCTTGTTTACTCATTACTCCCTGTCCAACCCGCCCGGGTGCAATGAGCTACTTCCCTCCCTGTAAACTAGGGAGAAAAGTTCACTTTTTCTCCCCGCTGGAGGTAAAGTTTTTTTTCCACAAGAAATATTGGCATCTCTACCTTTGCATAAAGCTACCTTGGCACAAAAAACTTGTAAATGCATTTGCCAACAATACGAAGAGATTTTGAACTTTTAGTTGGCAATTTAACAAAAAGAAAATAAGTAATAGTTAAGTCCTTCTGTAACGTCTTTAGAATTTTAATAGTAATTTTATCCTTGCCAGAATTTAAATTAGAATTTCAGAAAAGTTCACTCAACTGACTGAAAAATCATTATTTATCCCTTTTTATTTAACTTAAAACTAAAAAAAAAAATACAAGCAATATTTTTTTTTTTTTTATTTATTTTTTTTTTATTTACATAAGCTATGGTAGAGGAAGGACTCTTCACATTTTAATTTTAGATCGATACAAAATTTAAAGGAGCAACACATGAATAAATGCATCGAGGAGCAGGAGTCACTTGATATTAGAATAAACATATACAATACAAGCAGATAAGACACTACAGAATATTATATGTAATGAGAATTGACGTATATTAACTGACAGCATTCAATTAAATCTGTTAGTTGAGAATAAATTAATGATTTTATGGCACAGTAAAGCAAAGTTACCAGAATGAAGGTAAAAATGTAATATCTAAACAACGTTCGACTACCCTTACTGATTCATTCCTTCCAAGAACCAAGTGTAAGGTAACATTAATATACCCCACGCGAGTATAAGAGAATTAATAATAATATTATTGATATTAATAATATATATGTATATAATTCTATTAAGGTTTTTGCAGTTCAATAAGTTTAGATCTTGCAGATGAGACTAGTGTCTCATATTGTGTAAATCCCAAACTTTCCAACTTATTACAGGTATCATTGTCAATCTTCCAGAGAAGACTTGTGTCAATCTTCCCTTAAGGAGTTTAGTGTCTGATATTGTGCAAATCCCGACGTTTTCAACTTATTACAGGGATCATTCTCAATCTCCTGTAGGGTATAGTGTCAGAGATCTTGTAAATCAAGAAGTTTCAAATCCATTACAGATACCATTCTCAATTTTCTGGATAGACTATTGTCAAAGATCTTGTAAATCTTGAAAACTATTCCAGGGATCATTTCCAATCTTCAAGAGGATACTAGTTTCAGAGATCTTATAAATCCCGACATTTCCAACTTATTAGAGAGATAATTCTCATGATGATCTCTCATTTCAAACGAATCCAACTTCCCTTCTCGTCAATCTTAGTTTGTTGTTCTTTTTAATTACTGTGAATCGTGTTCAAATAAGGATTAATGAGTATCTTTGTATTAATTGAAAAGGCAAGAAGAAGGAATATATAAAGAATCTGGTGTTTAGAAAATGACTTTAAAAGGAAATTTTAGATTGCAATATGGGAAGGTTTTATATTAAACGATTTCTTTGTCTTTTCTAAAAACAGTCTTTTAAACGAGTAAAGATGGGATTTTTTTTTTTTTACAAAACTTCCCAACAAGGATGAGGTTCAAAGGTCATATTGAAAAAGGGTGAAGGCTAAGGGTTGACATTTACCTTTTTGCTGAGACGAGACAGAAAACAAAAAAAACCCCAAACAGAATCTATACAAAGGAGACACGAAGCATGGGAATTAAATAAACACCGTAGAAGAAGGTAACGAACAGAACACCAAGGAAAAACAGATATCGTGAGGTTACATTCTCGCAGGTTATTGAAGTCCCATCTCTTGGTCTATTCAGTAAACGTTAAGTACGCTTCTTTCAAACCACCGAGACAAACCAACAGCACGGAATTCTTGCTTAATTTTGTTTTATCTTTTAAAAAAAAGAGGCGACGAAAGAAAAAAAAACCTTTTTTTATAAGGTTATAACCTTATTATACCAAACAGTTTCTTATTTTATATAAAGAAGATACGAAATTAACATCATGATCAGGTATAATTATTTATTTGGCATTTTTATTGATATAAAACGAAAAACCTTGTATTACATATTTTTCCTTGAAAAAAAAATTGGTCTTTCAAACTCGAACAGGACTTTCGGCTCTTCTTTAGATTGTTACTCCCCTTATTTAAGAACCGAGGGGATTAACAATCTAAAGAAGGTGTACTGAATACTCTACTTTAGACTGTTACTCCCCTTGTAAAAACACAAGTTTGATATTCCTTTGACCCAAAGTACATTGGACTATTATAGTTATTTAGTCTCAGTCATTTATTTTCTAAAAAAAAAAAAAAAAAACATAGGGGAGTAACAATCTAAAGAACTACCGGGCTTTTTTAAATATTTATTTATAAATTGTTTGATAGTTGATATGTTTACATGTTCAATGGATTATCTATTGGAATAAATTGAATATTTAATCAGTGAATGTTCAATCAGCAAATATTCAATCAGCAAATATTCAATCCGCAAATATGCAATCAGCAAATATTTAATCGGCAAATATTCAATCAGTAAATATTCAACAGCAAATATTCAAGCAGCAAATATTCAATCAGTAAATATTCAATCAGCTTATATTCAATCATTAAATTTTCAATCAGTAAATATTCAATCAGCAAATATTACCGTAAAACTAATATAAGTAATCGACCTGGGAAAATTTTTTAGCTGGTAACACTCTGAGGGTAGGATATATAAGACTAGTAGGACCTATATAAGACTCCAATGTCACGAAATTTTCAGACAAATTTATACACAAAATAGTAATTAATGGCTGTTGATTTTTAATAATTTAAAATAGTAGAAAGCTTAATCCATTACAAAAAGTTTCGAATTTACTTCAAAATCCATCTTCAGTCGTAATTAATTATTAATTAGTTTTAAGTTTGTAATTTCATAACACCTATTTTATATATTTTCATAGAAATGGTCTTTTGAAATTTCTTCACAATATCAAAAATGTATATAAAATAAATGGCAACACTGTTGATACAATCCATACATTCTTTGTACTTTACAGAAAAAAAAAATGAAAGTATAAAAAGCAAGATGTATTTTAATTAAGATATATTCATTTTGTTTAATAATAAATAAATAAAGTGAGTAAATGAACATAAATTAAATCATCGTATATAATAAAATACGATAATGTATGTCTAATTTAATCTTATTAATCTTAAGAGATAATGAATGTAAGCATTGTTAAATACTAATTTAATTAATAAAAATACATAAATTAGTTGAATCTCCATCTAATTAATATTCTTCAGTAAATAAATCTTAATTGAAAATAAAACAGATAAAGTTAATTACAATAGTAATTTTACATAATAGTAAACAAAAAACCTGATACTAAAATTCTTTCATCAATTCAGTGATATTTAAATAAAAAACAAAAACTAATAAATAAGTAAACAAAGTCTTTTTTAATGTCATATAAAAATGTCCGATACATTAATTGAAGTAAACAAATAATCCAGGATATACATGTTTTGAAATTCTTTTTTTCTCGTTGGTGTAATATAGCAAAAGAACAGTTAGTGATAAAAATCAGGTGGGAGATTGTCGTGAATCTAGTAGAAAAAAAAATTCCCCTAGAATAATACCTATAATTATTCGTGACTGGAATTATCAGGGTCGTACTTGGTTAAAAGATAATGTAGTCATAGAGAAAGAAATGAATTAGCCATTGGAATTAATGACAGAGTAATAAACAATGGGAAAAGAACGCGGCATCTGTTAGTCGAAGAAGGATCTTGAAGATGACATGGTAAAGGATCTGTTATGAGGAAGAATTTCATTGATGATCTTCTCAAGTAACAGGATCTTAGTGAGCTAATCATTAGATCATCAGATCCTGTTAGTTGATATTATAATAGATATGTATATTGTATATATTTATAGAAGAAAACAATGCTCTCTGATCTTGAATATCCTGATTGAATTGGTATACTGACCACAGATCATTATCATAAATCCATTTCATGAGGAATCCCGTTTTATAATGATCGACCCAATTTTTAGATCATAATTTTAATTAATATTTTATATATTATTGTATTGGTAAGTCTAAAGCCAAGTACAGATTACTCTGACGTGACGTGTTACCACGTCACGTCAGATAACATGGGACCACGTCAGACATGAGGTGGTGTTCACATTGTTCTGACGTCAGACACATGAAAGAACAGACTCGAGCTTGTTCACCTTCCCCACAATTGGTTTTGAGCCTGCAATCATGAATCCCTGTTTTTGACATGAGCTATTTGCTCTTCTAGAGACTGGATGCATCCTATCAACGTGGAGCGATATGAATTCGGGGAGTTCCAAAATTTAACGTCTCAACTAGTAGAAGATGAAGAGCTGTTTAAGTGGTAATAAGTGGTGACAAAAACTAAATTCTACCATAGGGTAATCTAAAAAAAAATGTAGGTAATCTTAAATATTCCCTGTTTTTGTTATATAGAACTATAAAATATGGACATTGTTATTTATATGTATATTTGTTTTTATGAAGTGCGTCTCCTATTTCATCCCAAGTCTCCTTTCGTTAGTGTTGATTCTTATATTCCTGGTTTTTTGGGGAAGGATTCACCCGAACATATTCAATTAACATGTCTTAAAAAGAAATCACCGTCCAAAAAAAACCATCTTTAAAAAAAAAATCACTAAATACGGTATTTAAAACAGTAGTAATAAACACCTTACTCTTCTGGTGCCTTCCCACGTCTGAAGAACTATCTGGAAGTTTTGATATCCTTCCCACGCGCCATAAGGCGTGTGGCGTCAGATAGCATCAAATCTCGCGTTGCCACGTCACGTCAGAACAATGTGAACATAGACTCACAAAACCCTGTGTTACTTTTTTATATCACATGCATTATGACGTGGGCCCATGTAACGTCAGAATAGTCTGAATTCAGCTTTGTATTAGATAGTTAGGACAAACCGTTTGCTCGAACCTAAGCAATTAGGCCCTATTTAAGCCGTTTGTAACTTTTCCCAAATTTATTTAAACTAAATTTAGTTATAAATATATGGTTCATTTGTGAAAATTAGTCCCCAAATTTGTGTCTCATAAGTGTTTGAGCTTCTTATTATATGGAGATACAGTCGGACCTCCATAAAACGAAGTTCTAAACAACGAAAATCTCTTGAAAAATGTTTTTTATGTTCCACAATTTCTTAATGTAGTGTTTCCATAGTAAAAGAAATTCAATATAACGAAATTTCTATTCAATTTTTTTTTTCTTGGAACCATCAGTTTCGTTATATTTCATTCCGATTTCAAAAATTCCATGACAGGAATCCGTTTCAGACATAAGGGAACATTTTTGGATTCCGTGTCTGTCTGTCGTTCAATTTATGTAAACCAACATTTCAAAACTCTTCGTCCAATTTTTAATGGAATTTGGATGTTCAATAATTAGCCCATTATTGGTCCCATATATAAGTTTCAATCTTCTGCGCCAATTTGTTCCTCTTTGGTTCCGTTGATCTTACCAAAGGTAACGGTGATTGTGTGTGTAAGTTGTAAGTATTGTGATAGTTCCCAAGAACGAAATTTTTAATGTCTACGAATTAAAAAATTCAAAGACAGATATCCTTTTCAGACATCAGGAAACATTTCTCGTCAAGTATCTGTCTGTCAGTCAGTCATATATTTTCAACAAATCTTAAAATCTACCCATCTGAATTAAAATTTGAAAACCTCAAAAATCATTTTTTGGCCTTTCTTAGTTCAATATTAATTTCAATCATTTGTAGTGTTCATAGGTTTTTCTTCTGCTCACAAACTATTTTTTTAGTTACAAATAAATCTTTTTACTTAAAAGAAAATTGGATGGTTTGTCGAACGAAACCAACAAATAGGTTCCAATATTAGGCATATAACAAATTATCCTCAGTTTTACAACAATTATATACAATATTATATCCAACAAGTAATATCAAATATTAGACGTATATTAAATAAAAGTTTCGTAGCGGATGAGGTGTATAAATAAAACCAGTGGAACACAAATTCATATTAATTTAAACCATCTGCGCTCATTAAATAATACGTTACCTTAATTCTCAAAAAAAATAAACAAAATAATTTTGTCAGATGTTTCGAAAAAAGCGGGAAATATTAAATAAATGAGATAATTATGTATAAAAGCAAAACATGGCATTTAAATATACATCATTATAGAACGGCCAAGAGGTTATGAGCCACTCTAATTGGCTGACTATTTAATTTTATTTCTTAAGAGAATTTTTATTTAGCCTAAATGTAGTTTGGTTTACAGTTTAATACTTACTGTGAGTATTGTTTTATTTGTTTATTTTCTGTCACTAATATTTTAGTTTAGATTATAAATTAACTATTAAATTAATTAAAAATTAACTCAAAATAATAATTTAGAGTTTATTTTCAAGAAAATTATAAGATTACTTGCGTTTTCTTTTTGGGTTTAAGAACTATTTAAAAAAAAAAAAAAAAAGTTTAAAGAATGAATTAACAATTATCTTTTATGGTAGTTGGTAGTTTTTCTAAGTTTTTTTTTGTTTAAGTTATTAATTTCGCATTTCTTTTGTTTTTAAACCCTTCGAAGAAGTTTTTGTCAGGATGGCGAGACAGTGGAGTAGTGTAATTTTATGACCGAAACTGGAGGATTTGTTTATTTTTAAAAACATATATCTATAGACAAATAAATTGAAAGAGCTTATAATCCTTTCAATACATTATTAAATCACGATTATCTCCTAATTAGGTAATGAATTTCAAGGCTTTGGCAAATTCTAAAAAAAAAAAAAAAAAAAAAAAAAAAAGTAAAAGATTCATCTGCTTTAGAAGATCTTTCATTCAAATCCAGATACATCTTTTGTTTTTTATAATGATTTAAAACATTTGTTGTTTTTTTTATTCCTCAAACAAAGATTTGTTAATTTAAAAACGTTATTTTTTACGACACAAATAACCTGTGTCATTTTAAACCACTACTGTGAAAGGGGTTAAATAAAACAACCTTGAATCTGGAGAGGAAAAGAAATACTGTTTTATTTGAATTTACCGCCCTTTTGTTATTAGATGAAGCTAAAGATCCATTTAGTTTTATATGGCAACAATCAGTGTTGCTCAATTGAAAGCTTTTATCTTTAACTGTCACCTCTCTCTTGAAAATAATAAAGGTTTTTGTTTCTTAAATTTATCACAATGTTTCTTTTATCTTCTTTATGACTCAGTACTATTAAAATAATTGACGTTTAATTGCTTCTAAGCATGTGTGGTATATATATACCCAAGAATGTGGATATATAATATACATAATATGTATCATATTTTAGGTAAGCATAGAATAAGATTTTTTGTATTTGTTTTGATTTGTTACTCTTAATTTAGTTATTTGTTTTATCAATTTGATACTCTTAATTTAGTTGTTTGTATTATCGATTTATTTCTCTTAATTTAGTGTTGTTTGAATTTAGTATTGTGAGTTGTTTAAGTTATCGATTTCCTACTCTTAATTTAATTGTTTGTATTGTAGATTTGTTACTCTTAATTTAGTTGTTTGTATTATCGATTTGTTACTCTTAATTTAGTTGTTTGTATTATCGATTTGTTACTCTTAATTTAGTTATTTGTTTTATCGATTTGATACTCTTAATTTAGTTGTTTGTATTATCGATTTATTTCTCTTAATTTAGTGTTGTTTGAATTTAGTATTGTGAGTTGTTTAAGTTATCGATTTCCTACTCTTAATTTAATTGTTTGTATTGTCGATTTGTTACTCTTAATTTAGTTGTTTGTATTATCGATTTGTATTAACAATATATGATATATTTTTGTGTTGTTTGTGTTATTAGCATAATCTAGATACTTGCAACTTTTCAAATTTTGTATCTAGTAACCTTTTAGAAACGTTAGTTTATAAAAAAAAAAATAATAATAATAAAGTACAAAGCTAACGCTAAAGCCCGTGTCCAGACTTCCGACCGAACAGGGGAAACGAGCCGAGCATTGGTCTCTGCGCATGCCCAATTTAAAGTACGCATGCGCTTCTCACTCTGGGCATGCGTAGAGACCAATGCTCGGCTCGTTTCCTCTGTTCGTATCGGCTGTCTGACAACGGCTTAAAGGTTTTTTTTTCAAGTACACGCTGAAACAATATATGATATATTTTTTTTTGTAACTAAAATAAATATCTCTTAAGTATTTTTTACGATGGACGTAAGTTTTAAAAACAATAATCTTGGCTATGTATACTAGTTATGTCTATCGATTTATTTATTAATGTTGTTATTTTTAGATGTTTCTTAAAGGTCTTGGTGTTTGGTGTGTTTAGCAATAATGGCCGAGCTACATTACTCACCCAGAAATATTTCCGGAATTATTTTCCTATGTCCTGGCAATATTTCTGAATAGCTCTGCAAAATAGAGAAAAATTTAAACATTACCTGATCATGTTTGTTGTGCTCTCCACCTAAAAAAATACAGACTTTTTTTGAGCCGATAACACGAATATAAATTAAAACAATCAGAACATCATACTTTGACGAAATATTGCCGGTACATATCTGTCTACATGTTGCCTGGCAATATTGTAAGCAAAATATTGCTGAACATGTTGCCGGGCTGTACAAATATATTGCCGGGCCATAATATTGTCAAAAATGTCGAAAATATTGTCCTAAAATTTTGCTCGTTTACAAGCCTCTTAAGACTTAGAGAGAAAAAACCCTAGATACTACTATTTGATCGTTTACTTTAGCTCTTGTTAATTTGATGTTATTTTATATACTTTCAATAGCGAACAGAACATGTTAACAGGGCTTAATAAATTATCTTTACTTCATTACTTTTGAAATTCCCACTAGTTTAAAGTATCTATAACTTTAAAATAGGGAGAGAGATGGCAGCACTGTATTTGAAGTTTGTATTTATTTGATGAAGGTCATCAGATTGAATGAATAGATGAATGTGAAGGATTAAGTACTCGAGTTATAGAACTCAACTTGATCGGTTTCTCTTAAGAGTCAAGAGGCCAATAAAAAAAGACAGAACGTGAACTTAATCCCTCTCATGGTTTTCTCTTTAATTCATCATTATAAAGGACAATGATAGTTGCAACTGTTTTTAAATTAAGAAGCACATATTTTATTTGTTAAATCAGATTGATTGGTAATTAGTCGACACGCATCTTAGATATGAGTTATTTGATTGAGCTCTATTGACTCACATCAGGCTTTGATTAAAATTAGATCATTTAAAAACTAATCTGTAAAGATTTCTAAAAAAAAAAAAAAATCATGACTTCAAAACAAGGTTTGAAGATATCCAATTTAAGGGATGAAATATCTCCTTTTTTTAAAAAAAGTTCTTATTTATAACCCCTGATGACACAAATAAAAATATACTAATTAGATTATATAATTTTTAACAAATTAGAAATTACAAGTGATTACAATATGTACAAATATCGACTGTGAATTGAATAAAAAAACGTGGATTTACCGACATATATTAGAATTACAACAGGATAACATTGTGGAATTACCGACTGTGAATTGAATAAAAATTGTGGATTTACCGACGTACTTGTATTAGAATTACAACAGATAACAATGTGGAATTACAGACTGTGAATTGAATAAAAATTGTGGATTTACTGACGTATATTAGAATTGCAACAAATAACAAAATGGAATTAGAAAAAATTGTGAATTTACCACTGTATATTAGAATTACAATTGATAGCAATGTAGAATTGTCGACTGTTAATTGAATATAAATTGTGGAATTACCGCTGCATATTAGAATTACAACTGATAACAATGTAGAGTTACCGAATGTAAGTTAAATAAAAATTATTGTGGATTTAATGACATAATTAATATATTAGAATTACAACTGATAATATTGTAGAATTGTCGACTGTGAATTGAATAAATAGTGTGGGATTTAACGACATATATTAGAGTTACAACTGATTACAATTTAGAATTATCGATTGTGAATTTAATAAAGATGTAGGATAAATAAAAATTAGCAACATATCAAGAATATTTATAGTTCGAATACTAGAGAATAATTTAATTTTTTATCTATTTTTTTAACTCTTTGCTATATTACGCATGCTTACGTATTACTTAAGAATGCTGTATACTACTCAGCATTCTTGAGTACTTAATGTCGTGCTAAGTTCTCTTGATAGTGCTTCATAACCTTCGAGTACTTTTTTTTAATTCATTGAAAAAGAAAAAGAAACAGTAGACTACATTGATAGTATTGACAAGGTACTATTTGAACTGTGCACGGAACTCATTATTATGTGCATATATTGACTTTATCATTTGGATTTTATCTGTAATTCCATTATGTTCATCTACGCGCTGCTTCTGTACTTCTGATTCCTCTATATCTGACCCTAATCTTTTATCGGTGAATGCCATCGATGAATAACAATGTTTTATTTTTTAAATGTTTATTTTATTATTATTATTTTTTTTTACTACCTTTTTTCTACATTTTTTCTACATACTACNTAATTTTTTTTTCTTTGGGTTTTTAGTCCCGTTCGACTGCACAATGGGTCATTACAGGACGGGGGGTTATCCGACCACTTTACTCATCTACTCGATGAGATCATCAGTGTGAAACATGTCTGACCCCTCCGGGATTCGAACTCACGTCGGGTTTCAGACCTTGGTTTCAGAGCCGAGGATGGTAACTACTCGGCCACGCCGGCCCCAAATACATTGAGTACTTAATGTCGTGCTAAGTTCTCTTGATAGTGCTTCATAACCTTCGAGTACTTTTTTTTAATTCATTGAAAAAGAAAAAGAAACAGTTGACTACATTGATAGTATTGACAAGGTACTATCTGAACTGTGCACGGAACTCATTATTATGTGCATATATTGACTTTATCATTTGGATTTTATCTGTAATTCCATTATGTTCATCTACGCGCTGCTTCTGTACTTCTGATTCCTCTATATCTGACCCTAATCTTTTATCGGTGAATGCCATCGATGAATAACAATGTTTTATTTTTTAAATGTTTATTTTATTATTATTATTTTTTTTTACTACCTTTTTTCTACATTTTTTCTACATACTCGCTCTTATTTCGAACTGCATCTGTTTAAATTATTTTTTTCTGTCCTTTTTTTTTTGACATATTTTATCATCTTGCATCAGGATAATAAATCGGTTTTCTTTTGTAAACAACTTAATGGAAATTCATTCTATAAAAATATTCCAATAATTATCACTTAGCACAGAGAAACAAATAACTTGTAATTTGAAAAAAAAGAGAGAGAGAAAAAAAAAAAAATCTTATACACCGGCAACATTTTTTTTTTTTTCAATATGGCTACAAGGAGCTATAATTTGTAAGTAAAAAAAGTACATAATTTTAATCTACCGCTGAGGAAGAGTTTACAATTATATGTAATATACCACTTAATCATTTTTGTTTTCAACACTGTTATTTTGCCTTTGTAATATGTTTTTAAAATATCATCAAAAAATGAAAATTTTTGAAATAATAGTTAGGTATATCCTTATTCTTATCCTCAATTCTTAGGTAAAATCTTATTCTTATCCCATTAAAACCTTTTAAACGACGCATTTAACAGTCATGCTGACTAAATACTATTTTTAGGGTTTTGTAGATACTTCTCAAAACCCTTATGCCGAGGGTGATGTGTCTGTCTGTCCGTCGCTCTTTGGTTCATAGCGTCCGAACCGTTTAAGCTAAAATGCTGAAATTTGAAACACTGGCGTAACTTCCGGGCCCAAACACAGGACATATACAGAAAAGTTAAAAATTTAATATGCGCATGCGCAATTCGAAAAAATGCGGTAAAGTCAAAAATTTAGATTTTTTTTAATTTTCGAGTGAGGTATCAAATGAAAGCTGCTGAATAGCAGATTACAAATATATGAATAAATTTTTAAATTTCGCTTTCCTTATTGGTCAAATAAATCAAAATACACCCAAAATTGCCCCCCCTCAACTACCATATAACAGCTGGTCGTAAAATTTCAAAATAATTCATACTAATACCCTATTGTGGGGTGATGCAAATTCCGGGAGTGCATCGAAAAATTTTAAAAATTGCCAATTTTAGGCGCGAAAATTTAAAATTCGCCCAAAATTTTATTTTTTTAAAATTTTGAGTTGGGTATCAAATGAAAGCTCCTGAATAGTAGGTAACAAATATCTAAATACATTTTTAAATTTTGCATTCCTTATAGGTTAAAAAAATCAAAATATACCCAAAAAAAATTTTCCCCCCCCCAACCACTATAGATCGGCTGGTGCTAAAATTTCGAAATAATTCATGCTAATACCTTATTATGGCGCGATGAAAATTCCGGGAGTTCATCCTAAATTTTCAAAAATTGCCAATTTTAGGCGCGAAAATTTAAAATTTGCCCAAAATTTTATTTTTTTAAAATTTTGAGTTGGGTATCAAATGAAAGCTCCTGAAGAGTAGGACACAAATATATATTTGCTTTTTTAAATTTTGCGTTCCTTATTGGTTTATTACTGATAAAAAACATTGTGACCCCCCGGGGGATCGAACCCGGGACTTTTAGATTGAAGATGAAAAATCATTATTTACATAATGGGAATGCTTACTCATCTACAAAACCCTAAAAAGTACTTGGACTAAGTACTTCCCTGTGATTTTTCTAGTATTCCACCATATGGCTGTAATCTTGAAAATATATGAAGTGTGAAATTGCCAAAAACTATATGCATTTGTCATAAATGCTGAGATGCACCTGAGTGCTGAATTTCATTCAAATCAGTCAAATTTTACACTAGTTATCATTAGAACAGACAAACTTTTAAAATTTTGTCATTGAAATGAAGAACTTAATTTCTCTCTTATTAAATTGGAAAGGAGACGGACTTTTGTCCGTCTTAGTTCAGTTAGTGTGAGTGCTAATCTGAAATTCTAAAGCCTAGTTTGCACGGGTCGAGTATTTTAGTAAAGTAATTCAGTAATCGATTGTTACTTACTAAATTTATATACTCGACACTGACTAAATTACTCGACCGTGGCTGCTAATACTAAAATACTCGACCCGTGCAAACTAGACTTAAGAGTATGGGGTTCGATTCACGGCAAAGTGTGGTTTTATTTATTTATGTTTTCCTTTCTTCTTTAAGGCTGTGTACTATATGTTGAAAACAATATTAAACTAATTTATTAAAAATAAAAATATGTACAATTCTTATTGAAAAAAAGAAAGTAATCTTTTTTTCTATGTATTTTTCATTTTTCTTGTTTTGCCATATTGAATGGGATTGATTCGTGAGGCGTCAATCAAAAAATCAGATGGTGGATTTAAGAAAACAAGATCAGGCATTGACCCTTTCCTTTCATCTCATGATTTCGTACTGTTCGAGTTTACGAAATTACATTCCTCTAGATCAGGTACAGGGGACTGTTATTGTGAAAAAGAAAAACAATATCCAAAAATGAAAGAAACAGTCTTTTAAAAAATTATCCAGTTTGTGTCTGTGATCATAAGAAACATAATTCTATACTTGGATGTCAAAAATAAATGGAACCCTTTCTTTTGCGATATTTCATGAATAAATATTGTATATGAACTCTGTAAGTACACTCCCCGTCAAAATTAACGCACCACTTTTATATTTCTCTGTTTTGACTATCTCTAATTTATACTGATGAGTAATAAGTCATTAATCATCACCATCATTCATCGTCTCATATTTAATCATAATCGTTAATTATATTTAATAATTATAATTAATTATATTTAATCATCATCATTAATGATTCAATGTTATTTTCCATTGATTAATTGAGAGCTTTCACGTATTTATTACATTAATACAGTTGTTTGTATGTGTCAACATGAATACACCTCCAAATTTAACTATGGAGGAAGCGATTAATCCCGTAGCGATGGGTTAAGAAAGGCTTTTCTCAAAAGGTTGGTTGTCGACTTGGAGTGCATCTCACTACAATCAGCCGAGCTTTTTGGCGGTTCCAGGAGTGTGGATATGATCGACAAAGGCGAAATAGCTCCGCCCGAGGTGAAAACTATAGAAAAAAGATCCTAATTCAACAGCTTTTGTGTAAGCATAAAAATTTAAAAATGGCGCGTTAATTTTGACGGGGAGTTAAGTTGACAATGTGTCAGCTGTAAAAATACATTATATTAACTACTATTAAAAGTAAAACCCACTAATGTAAAACAATTGTCGCAGCTTAAAAAGCTGCGACAATTCCTCTGCCTTCTAGATCAGAATGTACATAATTTTACATTATTATTAATATAATTGCACACATTGTACCAAAGATATATTAAGTTTTAAGTCTTAATAGACTGAATATAATATCTATAACTATAATCTAAGAAAAGTAAGCTAAACCTTTAAAAAGTAACCTAATTTGTAGGTTATGAAAAATGTAATTTAACTTTTTAGATGTTAACTATCAAGTTTAACACCTTGTGAAAATGTTTCTACCTCAGGTAGAAGTGTTAATAACCTGACAAGAATGTTTATAACCTTACCTGCAATTTAAATTATAATTAGAAATAGATTGAACTGTGGAAAAGTAACCTAACGTGAAAGTTAAGACAAACGTAACCTCCTCATAAAATTAAAGTTACTTATAAATCCCGATAAATTATTTCAGCTAAATCAGTTGTTAATTTTTAACATGAAATAAATGTTTATAACCTTACACTTTGTTTATATTATAGTTATTAGAAGATTAAATTGTGAAAAAGTAACCTAATTGTTAGGTTAAGAAAGATGTAACCTTCTCTTACAATGATGTTCTAACCTATATATAGATAGGTTGATAGATGATGAGGTAATAAAGTCAGGTAGATCATCAGTGAAGTGTTAATAACCTCAAGATATTTAACCTTCTCTTATGTACTAAGATTGGAATTAACTCAGCTGTAAAAAAGAAATACAGTCCACTTTATATTGTATGTGAACTTCAATTAAAGTATGGAATAAAGGTGAACGGAAAGAAAAGGAACGGTTCGATGAAGAAAGAAATACATTAAGGGATAAAATCGTGTAAGGTCAAGTTCGTAAAATGAACGAAACAAAAGTTTCATTATATATTAAACAGAACACAACATAAAAAAAAAAATATCAAAATAAATGTATTTAAAAAAAATGTCTGCAGGCAATTAGTGTTGCATTAAGCTTCCTCTCGTACTATCGTTGGATCAGTACTCACGTATTATACATAAAATTAAATATTATAATACAACTTCAGAAAGCAGAGTTACTTGTTATGTTGTATTATTTTGATCTGATGACGCTTGAATTCATTATTTAACTCTAAGAGAAGTAAATCTTTATATGTCTTTAAGCACCTGCAAGGAATATAAATCTATAAAGAATAACGGAACTAATAAATATTATAAGCAGAATAATTCATTACAATGAATTTAAATTCAAAGAATAACAGAATTAATAAATATTAAGAAGAATAATTCATTTCAAGGAATTTAAATCTAAAGTATAACGGAACTAGTAAATATTAAGAAGAATAATTCATTTCAAGGAATTTAAATCTAAAGTATAACGGAACTAATAAATATTAAGAAGAATAATTCATTACAAGGGATGTAAATCTAAAGAATAACAGAACTAATAAATATTAAAAAGAATAATTCATTACAACAAATATAAATCTAAACAATAACAGAACTTATTAATATTAAGAAGAATAATTCATTACAAGAAATGTAAATCTAAAGAATAACAGAACTAATTAATATTAAGAGGAATAATTTATTAGAATGTAAATCCAAAGTATAACGGAACTAATTGTGATAAATAATTCATTACAAGGAATCACCTTTATTACCCTTAAATGTGACATAAATGTGAGAAATGTAAATTACAAAATATGTGATTCTAAAATTCTAATGCAATTCCTTGTTACTCTATAAATAGATTTGTTTCGGTTATATAAAAAAAAAAAAAAAAAATCTTTCTTCACTTACAATAATTATGTTATTAGTGAATAGATATAGAAGTAACGGAGTTATTTCACCAGTCAATTCGTTTCGTGTCCATATGAGGTTATGATGACATTCCCATATGAGATAAGACCCAGACTGCGAATTTGAGTTTGAAATCAGCCATTGTTTTTTTTTTTTTTGTTTTATAAAAGCTTATAAATAATTCAAACGTGACTTTCGTCAACGAGAGGTCGTATAAAATACGAGAAGAGTTTGAAATTGTAAATAAGCCCAGGTGCTTGCATTATGTATGGACTTCTGTGCAAGAGATGGGCAAACAGGTGAAGTACCGGACAACATAGAATATCAAGTGTTTGTACAAGTTCAACAACTTTTACCAAATAAAAGAATTAAGTTGCTGATACTAGAGGAATTCAAGTACCCTAGAATATTATATATGAACCTTTTTAACCAAATACTCTTATAAAATTAAAATTAATAATTGCGAGATAAAAAGAACTTTTTATACACTAAGTTTTTAAATTTTCTGTCCATAAACCATAAATTCGAAACTTGTCAAAATGACGATTGTAAATTATGGGTCATGTCAAAACAAGTGAAATAACTTGCGGATTTTTTCCGAACTTTCCATACCGCAAAATTTCCTAAAAACGAATTAAATTTTGTTGAAAGATGGATAAAAGTGTTAAAATAATGCATTGCCATCGTGTTCTAAGCTATTCTAAAAGTTTCAAATGTCTAGCTACTCGGGAAGTTAATTAGAAATCGATTCCAAGATTTGTACTGGACAAACAAACAAACAAACAAACAAGCAAGCTAATAAAATCGTAGTAAAATTATACATTAATTACATACTGTCCTGAACTATTAAAGAAACTATATCGTTATAAGAATAATGAAACATATTACAATAATATAATAAAAAGATTAAACTGATAATATTTCTTAACGACAACTAATTCACAAACTCATGCACTTTGTAAATTAAGTTTTGAAAAAAAAAGTTTTATTATTATCACATTTTCATTAAGTACTTATTGTTCTAAAATATTATATTAAGTTCTTTTTTCTTTAAACGTTATCTATATCTAAAATATATTACATAATCATTTTATTTAAGATTGTCAAATCAAGATTGTTAAAAAAAAAATCGAAAGTTAGTTCATCGTACCAATGAAGACTTTACTTTATATTGTACATATTTATATATGAAACTTTATGCAATACTTGATTATAAATTCTCATTAGATGTATATATGTATATATAT
>KZ651423.1:31833-43449 GCA_001010745.2 Gerris buenoi | reverse complement strand
AAAGTATTTTGATGGCGCAAAAATTCGATTTTGAGATTTTGATGGATTTACACGTTTTGAGGTCCTCTGAGTTTAAAAAATGTTTTTTTTAAAAAATGTCTGTCGTCTGTGCAGACGTTGGCGCCTAATCTACTGAGCCGATTTTCAAAAAAATTGGGCATATACGTTTAGAAAAACCATACTCCCTGGTGAAATGAAGAAATGAATTATAGCTCCAAATTTGGGGGCGCTACTCCCCAAAAACCTCTAAAAAAGGGGGTGGGGGAATATTTCTCGAAAACTGTTCCGACGATTTTGAATAAAAAATTCTAACATCTAGTTAGTTTAAGTACGAATCTAACGATAAAAGCTGATTTTCCTGGAAAAATTTAGGTTCTGCAAAAAACACGAAAACTAATAAATAGAAAACACTGGGCTTTTTAAAATAATATATAAGAAATTTTGTCTGAGTTGATCTCGGACCGATTTTTTAATTTCCCCATGCAATTGTTAGATAAGTAAATTACTCTAGGATTGTGGCTTCCCCTTCTTGTCTGTTCTACTATTTTACTTCATACTAATATACACTGATGATGTTGTCTACAGATCAGCCTTCCCTAGCAGTGATGAGAGAGTTCTAGGGTCAGGAAACTTTGGAGTTATCAAAGGAGGAACCTATTACTCTGCATCAGGAGACGAACAAGATGACTTCGATCCTGCCTACTACAGGTATGTATCATCTTCATCGACCGTCAAATCATCAACCATCAAATCATCCAACATTCAATCATCTTTCATTTGCCTCTAACTATCAATCATGAATGGTTAATGGTAAATTTATATGATACACAAAATTTCAGATGAAGATACTTCTGTAATAAACAAGTAAGGCGTGCTTCACGTAAGTACGTGAGGTGATAATCGCCAGTTTCTTTACGATTAAATTGAAATTATTGTGTGAAATTTTAATATAGTAGAACCTCGCTTACACGACCCTCAATAACACGGCAACCTCAATTACAAGTCCAATTTTCAAATCACCTTGAGATTGCCATAACACATAATGTTAAATTAACCTCTATAACGCGACTATTATTATCCAAACAACCTCAATAACACGGTTTTTTCCAATTCTCAACATAGCTCAGAACCTCTATAACAATTAAGTCGTTTTGAGATTGAGAATTCAACCTCTATAACGCGACTCTATACCGGAATGAGGTACCGTGAACAAGTCTAAACTTGAAAACCCCGCCCATTAACCTCGATAACATAACTGATAGCAAAACTAACCTTGATAGCACGACCCTCAACAATAAAGGCACCTCAATAACAAGACTGTTTCCCTTATCCCCTTGAGACACTTTTTATTGAGGCTCTACTGTATTTGCATATTCTTTTTCTACATATCAAGACCTTTAAATTGATATATAACATGTCATGGTGACTAAAAATTTTTTTTATTGCCTCCACCATATTGGCCTCCTTCTTGGAAATATTAAGTGTGAAAACTCCACAAAGTGTACAGTTGTCACAAATGCCGAGATGCACTTGTGCACCGAATTTAATGTTTTTTGCTATAGTAGCTTGAATTTAAACATGCCAACGGAGGGACACCAATGGACAGACAGAGCCGTTTCTTTTCTTACTTCGTACAGAAATCTATATGAACAAACTGTATTCCTAACAACAACCCTGTCTCACCCCAAACTCATCACCATTCTTCTCCAGAGCCATAATAAACCATTTTACCGTAGGTACTAGGGGGTTCCGCCCCCTACTCGCTTCGCTCGTCAACCCCCGAAAAGCGGCCACTGCCACGTCGAGGCACTCTAAAGTGAAGCATTAAAATTGATCTCACGTTTCTTTTCAATGATGACAAAAACATACTTGCTGTAAAATATCACGTTAGCTATAGAAAGTACTGAATAGGACTGTTGAGAAAGTCCTGAGAAGGACTGATTTAGCGATCTTTATTGCAAGGTGTGTGCATTGCATAGTTATGGAATGAGAAGGGTGAGGTGAAGATGCGAGTGTAGTGTAGGAGCGTGGCTGAGGTAGTGGGGGTATGCGCACTACTATCCCTTTCCTTGTCTCTCTGACTTTCTTATATACCTACTCTCAATTTCTCTCTAATCTCCTTTTTTTCTGTCTACACACAGTTTAGTATGTCACTCTCAAGATCCCTCTTTTCTCCCCGGACTACCCCCTTCTCTCTTATCTCGCTCTTTCACACAGTTTTGTATATCGCTCTCTCTGAACTCGTTTGTTTACAAAACTTTTTTAATAATATAGATAGATATTTAGGATTAATATTTACATTTAATGTTTCAGGGGAGGTAACAACGGACATGGAAGGCCGCCCTACTTCCGTGGTAATCCTCAACCTGCTTACAGACACGGCGGTGATTTCTTCGCCGGATTCCGTGACTTTGCCGATATCACCACTCCGGCAAAGCCCGCCTACTCGCAGTACTTTGTAGTCTACGCCAACCGGAACTCTACGGCTCCTCAGTCTCACAGCGGCCCTAAAAACATCATCGAACAACTCGCACTCCTCGATAAAGTCGATAAGATCTCCAAGAACAAAAATAAACTAAACATATTCAAAGACAAACAGAATCAAGTCGAGTACAAAAAGAAGAACAAATCTCCTAAAGAGGCTTTCGAGCCGCTCTTAGCCTTGAGTTAAAAAAAAAACAAAACATAACGAATGGACAAATTAGGACCGTTAATTTGAGAAAAGAAAAACAATTAAGGACAAATAATTAATTGACACCGGTCTCTCTTCTGTAGAAATAATTCGTTAATATTACGATACCAAAACTCGTCTATTTTTTACTTAAAAAAACCACGAGTCGCGTACCTGTTCCTTGTACATAATGAAATAACAACATGGGTCACATCGAAAAAATATAATATATTAATACTTAAAAGAATATATTATTTTTTGATATAAATGTGGGAATTTTTCCAACAAAAAAATATATATAATATAAAAAAATGGTATATTATATGAAATAATATAATTATCGGATAAATAAATAAATCATCGGACAAAATGTACATATGAAGAAATATATTAAAATTAAAAAATAAGATATCTTAAGAATAAGTTATCTTTTAAAAATAATAATAATTAAAACCCGGAAATAGTAAGAAATAAAAATCAACTCTCTCATGTCATTTTAATGAACAAAGGGGGTGTTCTGAAAATTCTAGGAATTTTTAAATAGAAATTGTTAAATCAGAGAAATCAATGTTTTCTATGTAATAATCGCTAAGACGAGGGTAGACATGCACCCAGTGATCTACAAGCTAGAAACAATGTTTTCTATGTAAGAATCGCCAAGACAAGGGTAAACATGCACCCAGTGATCTACAAGCTAGNTATTGCAAGGTGTGTGCATTGCATAGTTATGGAATGAGAAGGGTGAGGTGAAGATGCGAGAGTAGTGTAGGAGCGTGGCTGAGGTAGTGGGGGTATGCGCACTACTATCCCTTTCCTTGTCTCTCTGACTTTCTTATATACCTACTCTCAATTTCTCTCTTACCTCTCTAATCTCCTTTTTTTCTGTCTACACACAGTTTAGTATGTCACTCTCAAGATCCCTCTTTTCTCCCCGGACTACCCCCTTCTCTCTTATCTCGCTCTTTCACACAGTTTTGTATATCGCTCTCTCTGAACTCGTTTGTTTACAAAACTTTTTTAATAATATAGATAGATATTTAGGATTAATATTTACATTTAATGTTTCAGGGGAGGTAACAACGGACATGGAAGGCCGCCCTACTTCCGTGGTAATCCTCAACCTGCTTACAGACACGGCGGTGATTTCTTCGCCGGATTCCGTGACTTTGCCGATATCACCACTCCGGCAAAGCCCGCCTACTCGCAGTACTTTGTAGTCTACGCCAACCGGAACTCTACGGCTCCTCAGTCTCACAGCGGCCCTAAAAACATCATCGAACAACTCGCACTCCTCGATAAAGTCGATAAGATCTCCAAGAACAAAAATAAACTAAACATATTCAAAGACAAACAGAATCAAGTCGAGTACAAAAAGAAGAACAAATCTCCTAAAGAGGCTTTCGAGCCGCTCTTAGCCTTGAGTTAAAAAAAAAACAAAACATAACGAATGGACAAATTAGGACCGTTAATTTGAGAAAAGAAAAACAATTAAGGACAAATAATTAATTGACACCGGTCTCTCTTCTGTAGAAATAATTCGTTAATATTACGATACCAAAACTCGTCTATTTTTTACTTAAAAAAACCACGAGTCGCGTACCTGTTCCTTGTACATAATGAAATAACAACATGGGTCACATCGAAAAAATATAATATATTAATACTTAAAAGAATATATTATTTTTTGATATAAATGTGGGAATTTTTCCAACAAAAAAATATATATAATATAAAAAAATGGTATATTATATGAAATAATATAATTATCGGATAAATAAATAAATCATCGGACAAAATGTACATATGAAGAAATATATTAAAATTAAAAAATAAGATATCTTAAGAATAAGTTATCTTTTAAAAATAATAATAATTAAAACCCGGAAATAGTAAGAAATAAAAATCAACTCTCTCATGTCATTTTAATGAACAAAGGGGGTGTTCTGAAAATTCTAGGAATTTTTAAATAGAAATTGTTAAATCAGAGAAATCAATGTTTTCTATGTAATAATCGCTAAGACGAGGGTAGACATGCACCCAGTGATCTACAAGCTAGAAACAATGTTTTCTATGTAAGAATCGCCAAGACAAGGGTAAACATGCACCCAGTGATCTACAAGCTAGAAACAATGTTTTCTCTGTAGTAATCGCTAAGACAAGGTTAGAAATGCATTCAGTGATCTATAAGCTAGAAACTATGTTTTCTATGTAAGAATCGCCAAGACAAGGGTAAACATGCACCCAGTGAACAAGCTGGAATCAATGTTGTTTTTTTTATACAAGAACAGCAAAGATCGATAAATAACAAAGTTTTTATTAAAGTTTGTTTGAAAAACATTGTTCGCTAAGTTCCTCAGCTTCTTTGTTCAGCGACCATATTCTTAGAATTTTAACAATCTTCCCTTCGTATTATTTCAACAAGCTTTAAATTCAAAAGAATCAAGTCTAAATAGCTTGAAAATTGGGGAAAACAAACCAATGTATATTTTCCAAACCCAATAAAAAAGTTGTAAAAAAAAAGTTTCTATGAATTTTTTTTTTTTTGGAAATTAAAAAAAAAATTGTGATAATAATTTAAGATTAATTATTAAGATGATATGATGAGATAGTTGGTTTATTAAAACATCCATACTATGATTACAAAGAAATAGTTCTATTGTTATTCAGATAAAAAAAAAATTTATAAAGAATATGACTCCATTATTTTGTTAGTTATTTTGAAATTTACCTATTTAAAAAAAAAAATTCATCGACTCCAAAATTACAAGAGTTCAAGTTGTAAAAGATAAGATAAAAATCCACTAATTATGGGAAGAAAAAAAAAATTAAAAAAGGAGAACCCTTTTTTAAAAAAATAAATAAAAGTGTTTATGTGGATTTAAAAAAATATATAAAGGTTATACAATTCATTTAAATAAAATTGAAATAAAAAAACAGTTTTTTTTTCTATTATGACTTGTAAAGTTAATTAATAAATCAAAGTTTAATTCTTTAATGCTATTTTACTTGAGGCTTTCAAAGGAAATAATGGAATTTATGTTTGAGTTCAAATTTTTAAATGATAAGTATTTTTATTTTAAGTTTTTGGCAGTATTCATACTACGAAAAGTTTAAATTTTTAAATCAAATTATAATTATTATTAACACTGGGAGACAGACGGAGAAAAATAGACTCCAGCACCGGGACTCGAACTAAAACACGCTCTACCAACAAGTTGGTAGAGCGCTACACTGGAAATGTAGAGGCCCGTGGTTCAAGTCCCGGCGCTGGATTGTTCTCTGTCTGTCTCCCAGTGTTAATAATAATTATAATTTGATTTAAATTAAGTATTTTTTTATATTTGAAATATTTTATAATAAGCTACATTTGGAATTAATATAATAATGTAGATTGTCTGGTGAAGAATATTGTTTTGAAAGGAATTTTTATGTTATACTCCCGAATCTGGAATTAATTTAAGAATGGTAGATACCATAGACAAATCCATTTTTTTTTTTTTTTTAATTTGAAGGATTGCAAAAATTTTAAACGACAGACCGATAAACAAACAACAAAATTGTTACCTGTTGAATTAAATAGATTTCTGTCTTAGAATTTTTCTATTTCATTTTGTTTAAACTAAGCATTTATTCATGATGCTCGATTTCTTTAAAGACTCTTCCAACATTGGGAGTAAACTCAGAAAACTCTTTCAATACACAATTCTCTGACCAAAGTTTACAGTTCATAAAAAATAAATAAACAATTTTACCGTTTTTAAATAACACCGTCACATTATGATAGCCATTGATTATTCTGAAGCTCTGCTGGTTCCAAACTATCTTCAACACCGTCACATTATCACAGAGATATAGATTATTCTGAAGCTCTGCTGGTTCCAAACTAACTTCAACACTGTCACATTATCACAGAGATATAGATTATTCTGAAGCTCTGCTGGTTCCAAACTAACTTCAACACCGTCACATTATCACAGAGATATAGATTATTCTGAAGCTCTGCTGGTTCCAAACTAACTTCAACACCGTCACATTATCACAGAGATATAGATTATTCTGAAGCTCTGCTGGTTCCAAACTAACTTCAACACCGTCACATTATCACAGAGATATAGATTATTCTGAAGCTCTGCTGGTTCCAAACTAACTTCAACACCGTCACATTATCACAGAGATATAGATTATTCTGAAGCTCTGCTGGTTCCAAACTAACTTCAACACCGTCACATTATCACAGAGATATAGATTATTCTGAAGCTCTGCTGGTTCCAAACTAACTTCAACACCGTCACATTATCACAGAGATATAGATTATTCTGAAGCTCTGCTGGTTCCAAACTAACTTCAACACCGTCACATTATCACAGAGATATAGATTATTCTGAAGCTCTGCTGGTTCCAAACTAACTTCAACACCGTCACATTATCACAGAGATATAGATTATTCTGAAGCTCTGCTGGTTCCAAACTAACTTCAACACCGTCACATTATCACAGAGATATAGATTATTCTGAAGCTCTGCTGGTTCCAAACTAACTTCAACACCGTCACATTATCACAGAGATATAGATTATTCTGAAGCTCTGCTGGTTCCAAACTAACTTCAACACCGTCACATTATCACAGAGATATAGATTATTCTGAAGCTCTGCTGGTTCCAAACTAACTTCAACACCGTCACATTATCACAGAGATATAGATTATTCTGAAGCTCTGCTGGTTCCAAACTAACTTCAACACCGTCACATTATCACAGAGATATAGATTATTCTGAAGCTCTGCTGGTTCCAAACTAACTTCAACACCGTCACATTATCACAGAGATATAGATTATTCTGAAGCTCTGCTGGTTCCAAACTAACTTCAACACCGTCACATTATCACAGAGATATAGATTATTCTGAAGCTCTGCTGGTTCCAAACTAACTTCAACACCGTCACATTATCACAGAGATATAGATTATTCTGAAGCTCTGCTGGTTCCAAACTAACTTCAACACCGTCACATTATCACAGAGATATAGATTATTCTGAAGCTCTGCTGGTTCCAAACTAACTTCAACACCGTCACATTATCACAGAGATATAGATTATTCTGAAGCTCTGCTGGTTCCAAACTAACTTCAACACCGTCACATTATCACAGAGATATAGATTATTCTGAAGCTCTGCTGGTTCCAAACTAACTTCAACACCGTCACATTATCACAGAGATATAGATTATTCTGAAGCTCTGCTGGTTCCAAACTAACTTCAACACTGTCACATTATCACAGAGATATAGATTATTCTGAAGCTCTGCTGGTTCCAAACTAACTTCAACACCGTCACATTATCACAGAGATATAGATTATTCTGAAGCTCTGCTGGTTCCAAACTAACTTCAACACCGTCACATTATGATAGCCATAGATTATTCTGAAGCTCTGTTGGTTCCAAACTAACTTCAACACCGCCACATTATGACATCCATAGATTATTCTGAAGCTCTGTTGGTTCCAAACTAACTTCAACACCGTCACATTATGATAGCCATAGATTATTCTGAAGCTCTGTTGGTCAAACTAACTTCAACACCGTCACATTATCACATATATAGATTATTCTGAAGCTCTGTTGGTTCCAAACTAACTTCAACACCGTCACATTATGATAGCCATAGATTATTCTGAAGCTCGGAACCAATAGGTTCCAAACTAACTTCAACACTGTCACATTATCACAGAGATATAGATTATTCTGAAGCTCTGTTGGTTCCAAACTAACTTCAACACTGTCACATTATGATAGCCATAGATTATTCTGAAGCTCTGTTGGTCAAACTAATTTCAACACCGTCACATTATCACATATGTAGATTATTCTGAAGCTCTGATGGTTCCAAACTAACTTCAACCCTGTCACATTATGATAGCCATAGATTATTCTGAAGCTCTACTGGTTCCAAACTAACTTCAACACTGTCACATTATGATAGCCATAGATTATTCTGAAGCTCTTTAAAAATGTGTGCTATTGAAAAATGTACATTTTTACATTGTCTACCCCTTAATTTACTAATTAAGGAGTTTAATATTCTTCACCGAAATATATCATTATCTCTTGTTTTAAAAATGGCTTCATAAATTATTGTATAATATTATTTCATTTACAGTAATGTTATCTCAAAGATTTATACCATTTTTCCATTATCCAAAATAGGTAATAATGAAAATACTTCTTATTGAATGGTTGGACTTAAGAAAAAATTCGATTATTTCCTATATTATGTTTAAATATAGTGTTTTAATTTTTATTTTTAATATTATTTTTAAAATTGGTTACCTTCTTCTAAGACTTAATTAGAATAGTAAGATTTTTCTTTTTTTTATCATTTTTTTTTAATCGAACTGCTTTATACATACTTACATTGAAATATATATATTTATAGAATAGATTGTTTCTTTTATACTTAGAATCGTTTTGTTAAGAATTTTAAATAATTTACTTTATTATCAATTGTTAAGTACACAAAATCAAATAAAATAGTAAATTTTCCATTTCATTTCTACCCTTAATTATTTGCTAGATCAAATAATCTTTATAAGTACCGTAGAGTCTCTATAGTCCAACACTCCACCTGTCCTACGTCTATTAATCTGACGCGGTGGTTTGAGGCTCCTCTTCTTCCATCTTACCAGATGAAAGGCAAGACAACTAAAACAAGCGGAACTGGTACTCTCAAGAGCACAAGGATTAACCGAAAAATTCTATAAATCAGATTTTTTTTTTTTTTTTTTTTTTTCACAACATTGTTTAGTACACTGCTACTATTAGTAGTAGTTGTTTTCTCAATGAATGGGCTGATTCACTAGTGTAATAGTTATTTATAATTAAACATCCAGTAATCTATCAATTCTTTGTAATCTGATATGACATGAGTCGGATTAGAGAGACTACTGTATTTGGTATAATAGATCTTTAATTTTTTTTCTTTGTATAAAAATCAATCTTTGATCTCCCACATTGTTTATATACAGGGTGACTGGCGATAAAGTTTGGAAAAGATATAGGGCGATAGTACACCTCAAGTAATTCTTAACCGTTCTCCCACTAGGTCAACTCTGTTGGTTCCAAACTAACTTCAACCCTGTCACATTATGATAGCCATAGATTATTCTGAAGCTCTGTTGGTTCCAAACTAACTTCCACACCGAAGCTAGAAACAATGTTTTCTATGTAAGAATCGCCAAGACAAGGGTAAACATGCACCCAGTGATCTACAAGCTAGAAACAATGTTTTCTATGTAATAATCGCTAAGACAAGGTTAGAAATGCATTCAGTGATCTATAAGCTAGAAACTATGTTTTCTATGTAAGAATCGCCAAGACAAGGGTAAACATGCACCCAGTGAACAAGCTGGAATCAATGTTGTTTTTTTTATACAAGAACAGCAAAGATCGATAAATAACAAAGTTTTTATTAAAGTTTGTTTGAAAAACATTGTTCGCTAAGTTCCTCAGCTTCTTTGTTCAGCGACCATATTCTTAGAATTTTAACAATCTTCCCTTCGTATTATTTCAACAAGCTTTAAATTCAAAAGAATCAAGTCTAAATAGCTTGAAAATTGGGGAAAACAAACCAATGTATATTTTCCAAACCCAATAAAAAAGTTGTAAAAAAAAAGTTTCTATGAATTTTTTTTTTTTTGGAAATTAAAAAAAAAATTGTGATAATAATTTAAGATTAATTATTAAGATGATATGATGAGATAGTTGGTTTATTAAAACATCCATACTATGATTACAAAGAAATAGTTCTATTGTTATTCAGATAAAAAAAAAATTTATAAAGAATATGACTCCATTATTTTGTTAGTTATTTTGAAATTTACCTATTTAAAAAAAAAAATTCATCGACTCCAAAATTACAAGAGTTCAAGTTGTAAAAGATAAGATAAAAATCCACTAATTATGGGAAGAAAAAAAAAATTAAAAAAGGAGAACCCTTTTTTAAAAAAATAAATAAAAGTGTTTATGTGGATTTAAAAAAAAAATATAAAGGTTATACAATTCATTTAAATAAAATTGAAATATAAAAAACAGTTGTTNAATTAGGATTACTTTTCTTTTAGGAAATTTTCTAAGCTTTCCAACGATAATAATATCATTATTCTAGCATTCATATTTTAGGAGCAACAATTCGATTTATGAGGCAAGGACAACACCCCTCGAAAATTCGCTAATTTTGACCTAGTGGGAGAACGGTTAAAAATTGACCTATGGTATATATGGTGATTTTTGTTCCGCATGAGGTGTACTATCGCCCAATATCTTTTCCAAACTTTATCGCCAGTCACCCTGTATAAGATAAACAAGTTAAGATAGTTGTCAACAAACACTATAACTATACTAGCATATTTTCATAAATAATAAATAAAACAGACTGGTTTCGACTAAACAAGTAATTTAACTGTGTTCTGACATCATTACACCATCAGTACACTGATAATAATTAAACCATCAGTACACTGGCTCTGATTATAGTAAAGCTACTTGCTAGAAATTTATAAATTGAGCTGCCTTTCTTTAAAGTATACAACATTTTTGCATTGTATATCCCTTAACTTACTAATAAAGGAATTTATAATTCACCAAAATTTTCTTCCAGTGCAATGCAGTAGCAACAAGCCACAATTAAAAAAAAAAAAAAAATATACACAAAATAATTTAACTATGATGTTCATATTTACAAATGGTACAAAAAAAATACTATGGCCAATAGTTCATCTAGAAACTTATTTAAGGTATCATATAACGACAAAATTTCGTTTCGATTTATCTTTTGTAACAAAATCATCTTCAATTTTATTAAAAACTTTAAAGAAACTCTGAATTTGTGTACTTAACCCTATTGATAATAATAACATTCTTATAATATAATTATTTTTATTTTTATTTTTTT
>KZ651423.1:7169-19161 GCA_001010745.2 Gerris buenoi | reverse complement strand
TTCATTTACTCATTAATACTAACAATCAAAAATTTTTAACAAAACATTCACAATAACAGTATAAAAATAAAAATTAACAAACGAAATTATTCTATCACAGCTAGCTCTTATCACAGTAATCATTTTGAAACAAAAAGCCGGTAACCTTCCTATAAACCCAGATTAAGTTATAATGGTAACAGACTGTGTTGCAACCTAGTATCTTTACATAAACCCAGATACATTCACTCATTTGACCATATAGTTACATGCATAATAAATCATAGTTTTTGATTTTACATTATAAATAATTACATTTACATAAAACCAATATGATATTACAATACACCTGCATATATCCTATTCATGTCCCGACAGTCTTTTTTATAATTTATGCTATTCACTTGTTTAGCTATGTGTATTGATTCTAGTGTTAATCTCTTTTTGTTGTTGGTTTCATTAATAAGGATTTTTGTGTTATTAAAATCAAATGTATGGCCAGTTTCACTCGAATGTTCAGCCAGTGCAGTCTTGTTTTCCTTGGATCTAATCGTTGCTTCATGTTGCTGTTTTCTGTTCTTCCAAGTTTGTCTAGTCTCTCCTACGTACTTCGCTGGACAATCCAAGCAAGGAACCTCATAAACAACACCCATTTTTTCATCCTTACTTAATTTGTCTTTTAACTTAGTAAACATTACCCCTTCCATCTTATTGATAGGTTTAAGACCGAAACTAAGATTGCACTCCATTTGCTTAAATATTTTAACTACCCCTTCTGATAGACCTTTTATATAGGTCATACTTGTAAATTTATTTTGGCCTGCTTGTTCTTTTCTATTAGTAAAAACTATGGGTTTATTAATAGAACCATACCAAATTTTATTTATTAATTTTAATGGATAAAAATTTTTTATTAATTTTTCATAAACCTTCTCTTTAATTTCTTTAAGGTATTCCCTATGCGTTAGTCTTATTGCCCTCTGAATCAGGTTTTTGGCTGTATTCAATCTCTGCTGGTATGGATGGTTTGAGTTAAAATTTAAAAAACGGTTCCCTTTAATGTCTTTGTTTAGCCATTTTGTTCTAATTGTACCGTTTTTGTCCCTAATTAGGATTAAATCCAAATATTCCAGTTTACTATCAGTTTCCAGTTCCATGGTAAACTTAATATTGCTATGAAAATTATTAAGTTCTGTGAGCAGTGTTTGAATTTCTTCCTCTTTTATGACTAAAAAACAATCATCTATATATTTTTTAAAAACTCTAGGTTTAACGGCTGACTTGCTCAAGACTGTTTTTAAGAGATTATTGATGTATATTCCTCCTAGATTTACTGATAACCTTCCACCCATAGGGACCCCATTGAGTTGTCTGTAAAGATTGTTTGAATATGTAAATATGTTGTTAGTACAGCAGAATTTAAGGCTTTCTAAAAACAGATTCTTACACTTAATTGATGTATAAGGTTCTATGTGCTCCCATGATCTTTGAACAATTTTGTATACCTCATTCAATGGTATGTTAGTAAACATAGCTTTAATATCAAATGATACTAATTTCTCGTTAGGTTCTAATTTAACGTTTGTTATGAAATCCTTAAAATCAAATACATTCTTAATATCAAATTCGTTTAAATTATTTAAATGATCGAGAACGGGATTTAAATGTTTTGAGAGTTTCTCTATGGGGGAATTTATATTGTTTATAATGGGTCTGATTGGTTTTCCTGGTTTATGTGTTTTTACAAGTCCGTATATTCTCCCAAAATGACAGCTGTTAATGTTTAAGGATGTTTTTTGTTTATCAGTTATATATTTTTTATTTGCCAGTTTATCTAACAGTTTTTTGTATTCTAGTTGGACTGATTTTAACATTTTGGATTTTTCTATTCGAATTTTCCTGTATGTATTTTTGTCCTCTAGGAGCTCATTCATCTTATCTTCATACTGTTTTTTATTTAAAATTACTGTTATTTTTGCTTTATCCGCTTTGCATATCATAAGGTCATTGTTATTTTTAATGAAATTCTTAGTTTTATTGGCATCTTTTAAGATTTGTTGGTCTAAAATGTTCAGTTTTTTAAAGTGATTATGACTATTATTAAAATTAGTAATCTTATTAATAACCCTACTTCTTAACACATTGGTGTGGTTAGGATGAGTGTCTACCATCTCTATCGCATATTCATAGCAATATTAAGTTTACCAATATATACCAATAGTTACCAATAGTTTACCAATAGTTTAGCAATATTAAGGGACCAAGAACAGTGCCTATATATATAGTGTTGTGATTATATTACAACAAATATTATACACAGTATTTTAAAACCTTTAATCATCTCTAAAATATCTTTTAACTTTCTTTATTATATCTTTCTCAAGTATTTTAATCGCAAGACTATTTATGGTACGCATTTAACTTGATGAAGAAAAAATTATTTTAAATTTTAGTAGAAATAGTAAAAACTGCTACTTACAAATTAATAATAATTTAGAAATATGTGTTATTAAGCGTATAGTTAAAGTTGTTATAAATTATTTTTTTTGTTGATGGATAAAACTTCAGATATGATAATACGTGAATATGATCCATCACATGTTGTTAAAATATCAAAACACCCTATCATATTGGAAAATGCCATTCAAATATATCTATTGAAAGAGAAAATAGTTTAAACAAAAAAAAAAATAAAAGTGTCGATGAATACAAGACGTTTAGGCCTTATACTCATTAATACAGGGTCAAAAGAAAAAATCTCATATCCCGAACCCGTATATTCGGGTTTTTCTTGTACACCTCACAACTCACTATTTGAAATTGGATGCGATGAAACAAGGGATTAACTCTAAGTACTTAAAATGTAAAATTATTTAAGAAAGTTAATATAATGTGTGTAACTGTTTTTCAAAAAGGCATTTTGCAAATTAATTAATTTGTATGAACATTATAGTTTATTTTGCAGATAGCAGAAGGTTTTAAAGACATTTTTTTTAGAGAGATTGTTTTTTAGTCATAAAAGAGGAAGAAATTCAAACACTGCTCACAGAACTTAATAATTTTCATAGCAATATTAAGTTTACCATGGAACTGGAAACTGATAGTAAACTGGAATATTTGGATTTAATCCTAATTAGGGACAAAAACGGTACAATTAGAACAAAATGGCTAAACAAAAACACTAAAGGGCACCGTTTTTTAAATTTTAACTCAAACCATCCATACCAGCAGAGATTGAATACACCAAAAACCTGATTCAGAGGGCAATAAAACTAACGCATAGGGAATACCTTAAAGAAATTAAAGAGAAGGTTTATGAAAAATTAATAAAAAATTTTTATCCATTAAAATTAATAAATAAAATTTGGTATAGTTCTATTAATAAACCCATAGTTTTTACTAATAGAAAAGAACAAGCAGGCCAAAATAAATTTACAAGTATGACCTATATAAAAGGTCTATCAGAAGGGGTAGTTAAAATATTTAAGCAAATGGAGTGCAATCTTAGTTTCGGTCTTAAACCTATCAATAAGATGGAAGGGGTAATGTTTACTAAGTTAAAAGACAAATTAAGTAAGGATGAAAAAATGGGTGTTGTTTATGAGGTTCCTTGCTTGGATTGTCCAGCGAAGTACGTAGGAGAGACTAGACAAACTTGGAAGAACAGAAAACAGCAACATGAAGCAACGATTAGATCCAAGGAAAACAAGACTGCACTGGCTGAACATTCGAGTGAAACTGGCCATACATTTGATTTTAATAACACAAAAATCCTTTATTAATGAAACCAACAACAAAAAGAGATTAACACTAGAATCAATACACATAGCTAAACAAGTGAATAGCATAAATTATAAAAAAGACTGTCGAGACATGAATAGGATATATGCAGGTGTATTGTAATATCATATTGGTTTTATGTAAATGAAATTATTTATAATGTAAAATCAAAAACTATGATTTATTATGCATGTAACTATATGGTCAAATGAGTGAATGTATCTGGGTTTATGTAAAGATACTAGGTTGCAACACAGTCTGTTACCATTATAACTTAATCTGGGTTTATAGGAAGGTTACCGGCTTTTTGTTTCAAAATGATTACTGTGATAAGAGCTAGCTGTGATAGAATAATTTCGTTTGTTAATTTTTATTTTTATACTGTTATTGTGAATGTTTTGTTAAAATTTTTGATTGTTAATATTAATGAGTAAATTAACAAGCGATGGTTGTTACTTTTTAATAATGACAAATGTTAAAACAGTATGAATGTAAGTAAGATCAGTACAGAATGTTTCTATTTATCAATTTGTTAGTTCATTTTTTCAAAATTGTAGCCAGAATGTGTAACTGTGTTCTAGGTAGGAGTTAGATCTGACTGTTTCTGACAGTAGGTGTTAAGAAACACTTGAATAATATTAAATATGTGGTAGAGATTTGACTGTTCTGGTTATAACCACGAACTAAGATCTGTATATAGGTAAGAAGGTTTTCAATTAGTTTTTGGTTGTTTTAATTACAATTTAGTTTAAAGTGACTAATGAAACAATGTGTTGATTAGTTTGTTATTTGTTGTAGATGCTTGAGAATGACTCAAATAGGGAGTCGAAATATAGCAAAAAAACATTTTAACAACATGAGATAGATTTTTTCTTTTCATCCCTTAAGACCCGCAACCTCAGATATCAACAGAATTTATAGGGATCACCCTCATTAACAAATAAAATTTAATCTTTCCGTAGTATGAATACTATACCAAAATAGTAAAATATGAATTTCTAATTGATTTTACTAGGTAAAGGTACTAATTGGGTACTTTATAATTATAGGCGTTATTTCTCGGTCTAGTTCTATGTCATTAATGTTGACTTCTCAGACTTGTGAAAAAATTGACAGCTTAAAAATTCGGGACAAGATATCAATAACGTCAAAGAAAATCATTCTTCTGCGTAGCTTAGTTTGTTAGAGCGCTATACTGGAAATATAGAGGCCCTTGGTTCAAATCCCGGCACTGGAGTCTATTTTTCTCTGTCTGTTTCCCGTAGTTAATAATAATTTATAATTTAATTTAAATTAAAATTTAATCTTTCCGTAGTATGAATACTACCAAAATAGTAAAATATGAATTTCTTATTTTAAACCATCGGAACGGCCACTTTTAATGTTTTCTTATTTTACCTTAAGGTTAAAAAGTCTAAGAAATGAATTATAAAAAAAAGTTGTAAAAATGTCCTCATTAAAATTACATGGGTTGAATAGCAGGTGTGCAAGGGAAAGGAACACAACAAATATCAAAAACATCCAACAAATTTTCTAAAGCTTACGCCATTTTGTGATGTCATTACCACTCATCTCTATTCCTTCTCCGTCCGTTGTTATTTTTTGTGGTTCTATTTTAAGTTTTTAGCATAGGTTGTCAGCTGAATGTATCGGTACTGACAACTTAAGCTTGTTCTTAACTTAGACCATGTATATACATAGACACGCCACGTCAATCACTCAGTGAGACCAACATCTTTCCTGGGCTATGACGTCACGAACGGGAAAAAACTACCAGTTTGACATGATAAGATATACAAAGAATAATTTTTAAAAAAAAAAACAAGCGTACCAAACAAAACTCTGATGTTGACAGCAGCAGGACTCCGCGTGACGTCACCACCTGTCAAAACATGTTGGTCTCAGGGTTGTATAAGTCAGATAAAGGGAATGGCGGGTCTAGGTATATACATGGTCTAAGGTTCTTAACCTTTGTGTATCTTTATTTATATTAAAACCAATCAAAAACGTTATTTATTTGTAACTGTTGTGGTTGCTATATGTAACGTGCTTCTGTTATAGTGTTATTAACGATTATACTGAGGTTGTAGTAAATACTAGTTTGTTAATACTTCTCAGTGATGGATATGTCACCTGACGAAGATTTTAAGTGTTTCGACAGCACAGCTGCCTTCATATACAACTCCGTATCTACATCCGTCCCTCCAGGTAATAGACAACAATATAAGTGGCCCCTACTTGATATCACAAATCGCTATTATCGATTGTTACGAGTATAATGAAGCCATATTTCAATATATCCTAATAATGCGGGCACTTCTTTAGATTGTTACTCCCCTTATAAAGAAAACAGAGGGGAGTAACAATCTAAAGAAGGTGTACGGAGTAGAGTATTCTTCTTTAGACTGTTACTCCCCTTATAAAAACAGAAGTGTGATATTCCTTTGTCCCAAAGTACATGGGACTAAATGTCATTTTGTCTTAATAGTTATTTAGTTATAGTCATTTATATTCTAAAAACACATAGGGGAGTAACAATCTAAAGAAGTAGTATTTTGATAATTATTCAAAAAGAGTAAAAATTTCGCATTTTTGCACCGGTCACCGAGACCGGTCAATCTAATTGATAGGGTAGGTTCCATTTTGACTAAAAGTCGAAAAAGCCTCCCGGGACGCTTAAATGTCCCGCATTTGCATTATGTACTAAGACTTTTTGTTTGAGCATAATTTTTTAATTATTTGCCAGTATGTGTTTGCTATACCTGCCCTGCCCATACATAATGGCCATACTAAAAGAATATTTTCACTTATGAACATTCCCTGGACAGACGAATGAGACAGAATGGGAGTGGAGACCCTTTCTGCAATTCTCCAAGTATTATGCAATTTCAAAATGGCCTGTTGTAACTTTTACAACCTTACACCCCAGACCAGGACAGAGATACACCCAGACAGAAGGTGTGATTTCCCGTTTCTTCCCAGGTGACGATTTGGTCACCCTAGTCTAGGCGGCCCTTAGAAAAAAATACTTAGTGCATTTAAAAAAAAACATCAAGCTGGAATTTTGTATACAAGTCAATCTTTTAAGAATATGTGGTCTGCTAAGTTATTCTGCGGGACATAGCTTGGCAATAGACATTTGAAAAAAACAAATGGGTGGAGAGCAGCCACGTCCCGCCTATTTTGGTGGACAATGTGATTTCCATAATCCTGAGTATAGAATTAGTTAGTAGACCGAAAATCAAGTTGGTGCTAGTTTGTCCTTTGACAGGTGACCACGTTAATTTTTAGTAATATTTGAATAACTAATCTATCAAGTGTGTATATATCATTATTGGTCTACTAATTAATTCTGTACTCAGGATCATGAAAATTATACTGTCCACCCTAATTGGCGGGACATGGCCGCTCTCCATCATTTTTTTTTTTTTTTTTTTTTTCAAATGCCTACTGCCAAGCTATGTCCCGCAGACGAACTTAGCCGTCCACATATTCTTAAAAGGCGCTAAAAGATTGACTTGTGTACAAAATTCTAGCTTGATGTTTGTCAGACACTTTTTTGCACGCTATCTCCTGGACTACTATTACTGTTGCATGTCTCAAATCTGTTATATCTGAAACCACTATGAACATGAAATTTTATAGGTTGGTTCCTCTTACTCCCCAGGTGCTTGCTAAGAATCTTTTTGTTATGATACACTATTTTGATTCATGATAGTGATGGCCATTTATATGAAATGATCTAAATAACGATATCGCTGGGACCAGTTCCACAGTCCCTGGTTTGAAAGTTTGAAAGTTTGCTGGTTGCTTTTTACGGCATAAATATTGTTTGTATAAGGATTTATCAATCATCCACTTTAATTCATGTTAGCAGCCACATTTGTATTTGCAAACATGTACCCTCCCTATAAATACCAGTTTAGTGCCACCTGAAGGAAGGAGCCCCTGTCAGATTAGTGAGAACTATAGAATTAATTATAAAATAAGATAAATTACAGAGAATTATGTATTTAGTGCTAAAATAAATAAAGAGTATTTATAAATAATAATGTTCTGCTCTGATTATGTTGTAGGTTTACTGAAGGAACCATGTGAAGTGGATCTGAATGAACTGTTTGTAAAAACTGAAGTTTCTTCACATGAGAGAGATTCATCAGATGTAGACCAGAACCCAGGTAGCTCAAAATCCGCTGCCACGTCGAGGCACTCTAGATTGAAGCATTAAATTTGATCTCATATTTCTTTTCAATGATGACAAAAATACACATGCTGTAAAATATCACGTTAGCTATAGAAAGTACTAACAAGGACTGTTGAGAAAGTCCTGAGAAGGACTGTTGAGAAAGTCCTGAGAAGGACTGATTTAGCGATCTTTTTTTACAAGATGTGTGCATAGTTATGGAATGAGAAGGCTGAGGTGAAGATGCGTGAGTATAGTGTAGGAGAGCGGCTGAGGTAGTGGTGGTATGCGGACTACTATCCTTTCCTTGTCTCTCTGACTTTCTTATATACCTACTCTCAAGTTCTACCTTACCCCCCTAATCACCCTCACTCTGTCTACACACAATTTAGTATGTTACTCACAAGCTCCCTCCTTTCCCCTCGGACTAACCCCCTTCTCTCCTAACTCGCTCTTTCACACAGTTTTATATATCACTCTCACTGAACTCGTTTGTTTACAAAACTTTTTTAATAATATAGATAGACTAGTCCAGTCACAAGAGATTCGAAAAGGGTTTTTTTTTTTTCCTCTTGCGTTTTGTGCAGGAAATGATTTTATTTTTTTGTGTCCTCAGGTACGATTGGTGAGTGTCAAATCCAAGTTTGGGTCCTCTAAAACAGGGCAGGGAATTTTTGGTGGGCTAAAAACCAAAATTTCTTTGGAATTTTTTGGGGTTTTTCGCTTATTACAGTAGAACCTCGATAAGAAGTGTCTCAAGGGGATTAGGGAAACAGTCTTGTTATCGAGGTGCTCTTTTTGTTGAGGTTCGTGTTATCAAAGTTAATGAAATCACTAAATCCTTTCATAACGAGTGAATTTTAGAGCGACCCTTGCTAAAACATTTGATTTTAAAGTATAATTTATGTAACAATGTTTGCAATAGGTTTGTAAATAAAATTCACGTTTTAACAAAAACAAAATTCAATTTTTGCATTATGGTTATGATACATTAATAAAATTACAGTACATATTTTGTCAGTAAATCAATTACAATACATCCAAAAATTTTGGTTTGCCATTGGTGGCAAACCTGTAACATTTTTAAAACACCTAGGCTTTTGAGCCTTACCGACAATGATGGACTTTTGTTTGACTTTTTTTGGATTTTGTTTGACCCCCCAACTATTCAAACAACAATGTCACACCTTTTAAAAAGTTTTTTTTGAAAATTTTCAAGGCCTAAGGTTTCTGCGAATTCCTGAGATTTTCCTCTTGAAGAATCAAACCGCTTATCGGCAAGTTTTTATCACTAATGCGAGGTATGAGAAAGGGGGGGGGGTGGTGAGGTTTTCAAGTCTAGACTCGTTCAAGGTCGACCCATTCCTGTATAGAGTCGCGTTATAGAGGTAGACTTCTCAAAACGACTTGTTATAGAGGTTCTGAGTTACGTTGTGAATGGGAAAAAATCCTTGTTATTGAGGTTGTTTGGATAAGAATAGTCGCGTTATAGAGGTTAATTTAACATTATGTGTTATGGCAATCTCAAGGGGATTTGAAAATTGCATTTGTAATTGAGGTTGTCGTGTTATTGAGGTTTGTGTAAGTGAGGTCCTACTGTACTTAAAAACGGCTGCTCCTGTTAAAAAAAAAAAAAAAAAAAAAAAAATGATTCTATTCAAAATTTCCTTTTAAAATTCACTAGTAGAAAGTATTTTGTCTCCAATTTCTACGGAACTTTTAAAATTGCCAAAATTTTCAAAAATAAAAAATAAAAATCTCATATTTTCAAGTTTTTAAATATTGAACTCCTTTGTAATATTGATCTAAGGCTTTTTAAACTTCTCTAAAACTTTCATTTCGTCTTAAGAATGGAGGATTTGTTTTAGAGGAAAGGGATTTTGTACAATGGAGTTTATTCATGACTTTTAGCTGTGTCAATTTTATTTTAATAAGGAGGTATCCAGGGGGGGGTTAGGAGGTTTGTAGCGAGTAGTGGCCCAACATTTAAAAAGACGAGAGAAAATAACTTCAAATAAAATAAAAACAAATTGTATAGGTTGGTTCCTTAAATAAATAAAGAGTCTTTATAAATAATAATGTTCTACTCTGTTTATATTGTAGATATTTTATTCCCAAGTAAAGTTGGACTTGTTGCATTCAAAGATTTTCACAACTACTTATTAAACTTGTATTGTTTTTAGGTCTGGTTAATAAACAAACTCGTGGAAGAGACAGAAGTCTGCAGTGCTCTGATTCTCCACAAACCATGCAGTCTCAGTCTGCTGCTTGCCAGATACCTCATCTCCACAAGCACATTGCTTTATTACATGAGCAACAAAAACCATATCAATGTGCACACTGTGTATTCAAAACAATCAAGAAATATAGACTGAAAACTCATGTTGAGTCTATCCATATGAAAATAAAACCGTATCAATGTGCCTACTGTGCATACAAAACCTACTGGAAATATATTCTGAAAAATCATATTAACTCACTTCATATGAAAATAAAAGAATTCAGATGTGATCTCTGTGAATATAAAGCCAGCAGGGGATGGTATCTGATAAGACATCTTGAGTTAGTACATAAAGAAACGAGAGCATTTCAGTGTATCTACTGTGAATACAATACCAGCTTCAAAGTTAATCTGAAAAATCATATTGAGTCTGTTCATAAGAAAATGAAATTATTTCAATGTGCACTCTGTGCATACAAAACCAGCAGGACGCCATGTCTGAAAAGACACGTTGACTCTGTTCATTTGAAAATAAGAACCTTTCAGTGTACCTACTGTGAATACAAAGCCTACGGGGAAAGTACTCTGAAAATACATGTTGATTCAGTTCATAAAAAAATAAAAGCATTTCGATGTACCCTCTGTCAATACCAAAGCAGCCGGAAAGGCAGTCTAAAAAGTCATGTTGACTCGGTACATAAAATAGATAAAGCATTTCAATGTACTTTTTGTCAATACCAAACCAGCGTGAAAGCTAGTCTGAAAGTCCATATTGACACAGTGCATTTTAAAATAAAGGCATTTCAATGTACACTCTGTCAATACCGAACCGGCCAGAAAGGGAGTCTGAAAGTTCATATTGACTCGGTACATTTGAAATTAAAGGCATTTCAATGTACTTTCTGTGAATATAAGACTAGCCGGAAATTATGGCTGAAAGTTCATATTGACTCAGTACATAATAAAATTAAAGCGTTTCAATGTACACTCTGTAAATACAAAGCCAGCACGAAAGGTAGTCTGAAAATACATGTTGACTCAGTGCATAATAAAATAAGAACATATCAGTGTGCACACTGTAAATACATAACCAGCTGGAAATCTGTACTGAAAAGACATATACTACGTTCACACATCGTTTTGAAAACTATCCGCTAATTCAAAACGCTGCGCTGTGTGAACAGAGATCGACAGATCGTACTGGTTTAGATCTGCTCCACTAAAAATACGTGATCGGAACAGGGGATCGGATTCAAAACGCTCGTGTGAACAGGTTGTGGAGGGGATCGAGATATCAGGTTATTACTGCAAAAACGTTTTTTAAACAAAAGTTAATACAATAAAGATCCTGTAAAAACTTTTAATAACTTGTAAATAAAGTGTAAAAATATGCGGACATATTAGGTAACAAGAAAGAAGGTTTTACTCGTGACTTCACCGTTATGAAATATCAAAAAACAAATATTTCGATCACCAGTTTTTTTTGTATGAACGCAAATCGTTTTGAAAACGAATTGGATCCGAAACGCTTTCAAAACGATGTGTGAGCAAATATACACTCTGTGATTACAGAACCAGCTGGAAAATTACTCTGATAAAACATGTTGACTCAGTGCATATAAGCATTTCAATGAGCTTCATGTAAATTTAAAAACCCGTGGAGAAATATGAAAAAAAACATGTTGACTCTATTCATATGAAAAAAAAACAAAAACCTTTTGTAGAAAGTAAGCTATCAAGTAAAATTGAATGTTATTTATGTATAAATAATGAATTAATTATTAACATTAAAGGTTATATTTATTAAGATAATTATTATTATTATTATT
>KZ651422.1:515682-531046 GCA_001010745.2 Gerris buenoi | reverse complement strand
TGGGGGGGGGGGGCTCACCCCCCACTATCGGGGAGTTTTAATATGTTAGACTGTAGGGTCTTCTGATCATTGTAAGCTTTTTTCCAGAACTATATGATTTAATGTTTTTTTCCCCTAATTTGACTGGACTACTTGGTGTCTCTCACAAATTGTGTAATAAATAATACATATCTGGGTTTTGGGTTGTCTTCTATTCTTAACAATAACAATATTGATGTTCTAATGTATTTTGCTTACACTCACACTTTACAGTATTATGGATATAATAAATATACTTAGCTAGTTAATCTATGATATGAATTCATTATAATATTATATGAGAAATAATAAATTACTCCACCTATCACTATATTTGCATTAATAACATATCCCCTAAGATGATAAAAACACTACTTAGGTTGTTATGCCCCTAATAAAGCACAAGGGAAGAACAATCCAAAGAAGGTTGTAAGGAATGTTCTTCTATACTCCTTAAGAAAACTTTTATATTTTGATATTTTTTTGCCCCAAATTACATAAGACTAAGGTCCCTTTCCCTTTGTCTTAACAGTTATTTAAACAAAGGAATACATAAGTAATTATATCCATATAATATTCGAAAAAACACGGAGTAACAATCTAAAAAAGTACCATTTATAATATGTACCAACTATAGGATTAAAGATAGGATATTACAACTCGCATACGTGGGGATGGACTATAATCAACTCTATAAGGATTAAATGCTGATCGAGATACGACAAAAGCGAAACTTACAAATTAATTTATGCAATCAAATTTAATATTTTATTCGTTAAGAGTTTAAAGAAAGATATACTTTTATATATTACGCACTTTCTTTTTATATTAAGAAATTGTTATTTAAAATAATTTAATAATAGTTATATATGTGAAACGGGCTTAGTTTTTATTTAGAAAAAAAAGTAATAATAATAATTTAGATCTATATTTAGATAAGTTATTACATCAATTTGAAGACCATCTAATCAAAAAACATATATATTCATTGGATCAAATGTGGTTGTCTTAACTTGGTGAGAAAAAAATTATTTCGAGGTGAGTCGTTGGTACACTACTCGATTATGTAATAATCTATTAGTGTAATCACAGTAAATTTTAATTTAATTATCTCAGTATGTAATAAAAAAAACGTATATACGAATTTGATAGCAAAAAGTAATGGATGGTCTACATTACGTAAAATGAAAAGAATAAGGTGATTGAACTAGCGATGAACAAGCAGATGTACCCTCATGGTCCGTCAGTTTATTTTGGCAAAAGTTAATTATTTGTTACTTTTTTTAGTTTTGCGAATTACGATGAAGGAAAAACGTACAAGAGCCCTCATCCTTATTCTTAAAGTAATCAATTTGAAGTAAGGACAAGCGGCAGGTTATAATGGTAAAGAGCGTGACAAGTTTGGAACTCGGGGTACAGGTGGGTTCATCCTCAGAAGCAGGTGATATAGAAAAATCTTCACTTGGCACTACATTATCTTGCGGGCTTGTTGCCTAAGACCTTGCATTGCCTTCAGTCTACAAAATAGAAAGTACCTATAATTGATCTTTAAAAATATACTTTATAATGAATTAAGTTTTAACGCTTTTTTTGTTTGTTTGATGGTGCTTTTTTAAATAAAGATTAACTTTCTTAATATATTATGCATGTTCAATCACCAGCATAATCAAACTGCTATTAAAAGTGGAAATGTAACTTAATTCTTAATGCAATCAGAATGACTTTACCTTCTTTTAATACGCGTCATAGAACAAGAAAGACAGATGTGCAAAATATTAAGAGCAGGTTGTGTTGGAAAGCATTAATTTATAATGATTTTCTTGTCCATATGAAAAGCATTATAAATAATAAATTCTTTTGTGATACCTGCGGGACTTATAAATTTACATCTTTCTTTCTTTCTGCCTTTAACTCCTACTCCTACTTTCTTGAAAGTAGAAGTAAAATTAAAAGTCAGGAGTATCCACGATAATACACATCTAAGGTGGTCTTAGCTAACATAAAATTAATAATATGGTAATTTGGAATGATTTATATATAACTAAATAAAATTATAAAACAAAGTTGCCAATGTATTTTTAGTTATATTTATTTGTCTTTTTTTTTGACCCAATGAACATAAGAAATATGTATAAGGTAATTACGGAACGGAACGATTGGCTACTTATCAGATAACTTTGATGTGATAATAATTGGTGTGAAAGAATCACTTCTCTGGTGCTTGAACTATATCGATGTCGTTGATAGTCAGTGGTTTCACCATATCATATATTTATTTTTATATAATATGGTAATATATAATTCCCTCTATATAATCTCTAAAATTCTATATAATTCCGTGCTTTGTGATACTTTGAATTAAGACGTTATTGTTCATTAATTGTCAATTGAGGTTATTACAGAAATAACGCTATGACTGAGGATGACCTTACAAAGAAGGGTCGAAACGTCTCATTGAAAATGGTATAATTTGTATTTATTCACATCTAAAGTGGTTCCAACATATTCTATATTTAATTGAACCTACTTTATTATTTTACCTTTATTATTAATTTATATTCATAATAATTAATAGAAAATTGCAATTAGGCAGTTTTATTTCAAATCATACCCAATTTAAAAAAGAAAAAAAAGGAAATCATTTCTCAAAATCAGTTTCGATAAAATAAAAAAAAATACGTTTAAAATGTTTATGAAACAAAAAAGTATCTATCCTAGAGCAGTATCCCACCTATCGCATAAGTGGGACAGAACATGAAAAATGCATTTATAAAATATTTGGTCTAAGTTGTCGAGGACAGATTATTTTCGAAGAAATTTCGACAATGGAAATAATTTAATAAAAAACGTGTAAAAAAATCATTTACAAAAAAATATCAATTTCTTTGGTCAAAATTCAAAATAGTGCACTACTTTGCAAATTGGTATGCTAGTGGATGAACGATGAACCTATTATTCTATCATTTTCAAGATGGAGGCCTTTATTTGCCACTTTCAAGGCCAAGTTCCGCTTAACCACCTTATTATCATTATTTTTGTGAATACGTTAAACAGATTCACGAATTTTACCACTGAGCTTGCTCTTAATGATTTTGATTTCTTAGCCACCTATGCATAACTAAATCTCAAAAACTTCAGATGCTTATTTGTTATTTATAATATAATGAAAGCCCCTTTTATGATTATCTTCATTTATATTACATCGTTCATACATGATACATGCGGAAATAAAAATGCGGACATAAATGATCAAATACCTTTGATTAATAAAACTCCACTCCTTTCCTTGCCTAGTAATCTCCATGGTCTTCAAAATATTTCATCAACGATTTAATAGTACACTAAATATCACTGGATTTATTAAAAACATAATAAAAATAACGAATATAAATAACGAAATAAAAGATTTTACACTTGAAAAAGAACAATGTGGAAATGCAAGTTGTAATTGTGAAATGAAAAACGAATCCACATTTTAACTACAAAAAAATGAATTTTAACGCACAAAATATTATTAGAGACTTCATTAACGATTTTGAAAACTAAAAATTGAATTTATTGAAAGATTCCACGTTAATTATATAAAGAATTAAGTCAGCTGATTTTAAGATTACCAACACAAGAAAAATAAAAATACTAATATGCAATTATAAATTATTATCAATAAAATAATTATTATTAATCATAATTAATATATATGATATTTAAATATTTCTTGACTAACCATTAAAAGAAACCAGTATGTCGAGTAATTTATTTATTTAGTCTTTTGTTTGTTATTTTGAAAACCTCTCTGCACTGTTATAAGAAGAAAAAGACAAAGACATTTGTTTACAAAAGTTAAAATTAATAAAAGAAGGGATTAACTGTTTTGTTTATTAGGTATATTAAATAATAATTTAGTTTTTTAATGTGCTTTTAAATACGAACGTATTCAAACGGTAACTATTGACGTATTTTCTTTTTTTTTAGCACTTTGTAAAATTAGTTTTGTTTTTATCACTTTCTTAGTATCAATCCAATAATATAGCCAAATTATGACCTTTCACAAAAACTTAACAGTAACAGTCACTTTAAGAGTATGGGCTTCAAGAATACGTATATAGGTCATGTAGGGCAATTTTAGCCTCTTTCTTCTCTATCAAGAAACTTACTCCAGTTATTATCAGAAATATACTTTATTGTTTATCTACGATTGATACGAAATATAAACATTTTGTCTCTGTTTAGATTAGAATGTGATTCTTTTCGTAGTTGTATTCATTGCGTATGCACGTTTCATAGTCCTCACCTAAGATTCTTCACCTTATCGCACGATTAGCGTGTTTGTTTACATTTAACAAAACTAATTTGCTGTTTTTCAATTAAAATTAAAGTAACTGTTTTTTCTGTATTTATTATTAAAGTCCAACAATCGTAGATAAAATACGGTAAGCAACTCATGCGAAAACTGCATTTTGCTTTGCTCGAGTGGTTTTACCATCCTCGCTGCCGCTCGGGTCCAAACTCCACACTCGAATGCAAAATGCTACTTTCCTCAATATTCCACAAATTCACATTTATTTAGACTATTATAGTCCTATAAGGACGTAATTGTTTTTTTTTTTTTTTTTTTTTTTTAATTTTTATTTAATATAATTAGAGAAGTATTGGACCAATTAGAATGGAATTTTTACTTAGTCCTTTCTTCGCTAGGATTTTTATAGAAATGATTGCTTTTATCTCATATTTCGCTTTTTTTAAGAGTCAGTAGAAAAATGCACAGCTCAATCTTTTGCTAATGAATTATGCAATAAAGAACAAAGTTCAAAGTTTATCTTGTGGTATTAACTAATTATAATAAAACATTTGACTTCATTAGACACTTCTGACGCCTTTATGAAATGAGGGACTCGTAAATAACCATGATCTAAACAAATGTTACAGCCTAAAGAGAACGATTCCGTATTTATTTTTTTTTATTCTTTTTATTTATTTATATAAATCGGCAACTGAAGAAATAATTTAAAATTTACATACATATAGGATTTGAGTCATACCACTATGTTAAACACATAGCAATACTAAATAAAGTAAAACAAATTTATAATATTTTCAATTTAAGTTAACTTAGATTAAAGAAAAATAACATTATACATACCAGTGCAGTAAAAATAGGGAAGACCTCGAAAAAATTAGTACAAGCAAGGAACTTGGTGGAGATTTTGTGTTCAGCTTCCTCTTTGTAAAACATGCATGCACATAATTACTTCACTTAACATTTTACTAAATAATGGTAAATAATTAAAATCAGATTAACTTTCTTACCCGTAGGATATTAAGAATCGACAATGTCTATAGAAATATTAAATTAGTATGACTTATCACTCAAAATAAATAATATACAATATGTTGATGCAAACAACAAAAATTAAAACAAGGTTAGAAAACCCTTTTTATTTCAATCCTAAATCTTTACAAAGCATATAAAAAACTTTGGATCCTTCTTCGAACGTCCTAGTTTTTGGATATTTTGACAGTAAATACATGTATACAAATTTGACCTTTCACCTGTCTTTACACTTAGTCCGTTGGATCTTCTAGTGTGTACTTTAACTTGGTGTCCTGTTTTACACCAAGTTAAATTTCTTTATTCTCTACTTTTATTTCCATTTTTGGTCCGATTAATTTATATATTGCCACTAACAGTTGTTTCTTACAGTACTAATCATATAATTTCGATAAACATGGTCAGCAGCCTTCTTGAAAAATTCAATGAAATAGAAATTGTATTCTTGAATCTCTCTAATCAATATCTGATTTAAGACAAAAATGTAGATTACTGTTGACCTTGACCTGTTTTTTCATGAGCCTAACTTTAGTACAGTAATGTTTTCATAAATTCTTTACCGACTAATAATTAGATTGACCAAAAGATAATAAGGGAAAAGTACAAGAATCTGGAAAAAATCATTAGCCCTAAGTATCTATTACACTGATTCTAATTTGTGCAATTATTGCAGACAGTAACCACAAAAAAATTATAATTAGATGTTTTTTAGCTTCTAGCTAACTTAATGAACGACAATTATTCAAAATTATTTTTTCTAGAAATAATAAAATACAGTTGAGTTACGGGAAACTAATTTGCTTTAAATCTTAATTTGACAAATAATAAGTGAGAGGAAATAAATCTTTAATTTTATAGGCAACAGTTTATTTTTAAATAAGTTATAAAATGGATGGTTGCCGTATAATTTAGCTCGGAGTCCAAGTAATCTAAATACACCACCAACCTGGCAGTTTTAATGTTATTCAAGGTATCATTTTAGCGAAATCAAAATGGCAGCTATCAGTACACAGTGAAGAGTAGAGCTCACTTATTACGTTCTCTTCATATTAATTATTCAAAAGTCGTTTAGAAATTACAGCAGTTTAACTACTGTCCCCCTTCTGCTGTGTCCGAGTCGTGCTTGATAATCGTTTCAACAGTTTAAGACCTTCTCGTACAACTTGGAATAATATTTAAATAATGAATCAAATTTTGTAAAAAATAATTTACTTTTCAGGGCAATAAGTTTCTATAGCTTTTAGTCGTGTAATTATTCTATGAAAGGTTTTCCCCTTTCCTTTTACTCTGAATTGGTTATCTGTTTTTTCTTCGTTTTTTATTGATATGAGATGGGAAAAATTAACTAGATTACAACCTAGAACATGGCTTATCTGAATTGAAATTATGAGTATTGATTTCTCCTTTTTTTTACACAAGTATAAAGAAAACTGTTCTTTAACCTTTATAAAAGATAAAGTTAAGTTTCATGCGATCGTACAGACTTTCAATATGTTCATATATTTTGGAGGGAATCTCTCTAAATCCAAAGGGGATCTCTCTTAATCCGAAGGGAATCTCTCTAAATCTCAAGGGAATCTCTCTATAAATACGAAATAAATATATTCGAATCTATTACCACTTTTTTTCTTTGCTGCTGAATTAAAACAAATATTCCTTATCGTTACACAATTTCCTTATTAATTGAAGAAAGAGAAAGAAATCATTGTTTTAAAAATCAACAATTATTTAATTAATTAAAATAATAGGAGGAAATAAACGCTTTCAGCATTCTTAATTCTGAAGGGGGTAAAAGAAATGTTAATAATTAAAATATTTTTATACTCGTTAGTTGGCATCAAGTTAAATTGTTCATATTAGGTATGATAAAACTTTTCTTTTTTTTTCCAAATTATTAGCGTTCTTTTTTTAATGCATTATTAGCGGCTATAAAATGCACTTGTGAATAACATCAGTCGCTTCTTTTTTTAATTGCACTTTGCAAGTAAAAATAAGAGTAAACAATAATTATTGTTAGACATGTTGCAGATAAGTTTGAGCCTGTTTGTCTATCCATGTCCATAGTTAGAGTTGCAGACTCCTTTAGGCGCAGGTGTAGATCACAGTTACAAGAAACAAGAAGAAAGTATGATGGTTGAAAATTGCACCAGCATGGTCTCATCTTTTTATTGATGCCATCAGCTAGTTTTCTCTAGGCACTCTCAGAGCTGTTACTCTGTAAGGAAAGTGTGGGTTCTTTCTTGTGTTAGTGGTTTATAGATTATCTTATTTCTTTAAGCTATTTATTAAGTTCTTATTGTTACCCGTTAGATGGCTTGTTCCTAGGAAAGTGAAAGATGTACGTTGGAGACAGGTGCATAGTTTCACCTGCTTGCTGTATAGCAACCCGGTTCTTGTGCTCCCGCGAGAACCTCATCTAAGTACCCCTATTTATTGTTACGACTTGTGAGACCTCGGGTACAAACACCTCGTTTTGCCGCTTCCAACCTACAGTCGAGTTCGAGCGGGAAGTAACCCGTTTAAAAATTGCTAACGTCTTCTACCCTTCTTCTATAAGCATAAGTTAAAGATAAAATTATAACCTGCTCACCTGAAATAAAAGGTTGGACGAACGAAAATAAGAAAAAAGTTGTAGTGTAAAGTACCAAATTACCATCACAAATATTAAAAAAATCAGTAAAGCATGTTCTTCCTGCATGAGGTCTAATCTCGCTGTTCTTTCGCATCACAATTCACCGAAAGGACACCAACCATTAAATTTATACCCCAATAATATGTAGAGGCGGTTGGACTAGCCTATATGGGGCATCATGTATAGAAATGCAAAAACCAACAAATATAATGCATACATAATTAAAGTGTTTCCTGTATATTGATATAAATTGCATTATTTATGCATTCTTTTTCATTTCATACTCTCTTGAAAAACCAGATACGCTACATCGAAGCCCAGGTAATCTACAACAGATACATACGCCCGAGATTCCCGAAATCGACCTGTATACAGCTGTGTCTCAAAATAGAGGACTGAAGATGGAAATTGTATCAAGAGAAAACTTATGAAATGAAGAAGAATCCATAATTGGTACATTTTTTTTATCAATATATAGAAAAGACTTTAATTATCTGTGCCAGTTTATTCATTTCTAAACATGATGCCCCGTATAGGCTAATCCAACCGATTCGTCCTTCTTACAGGATCTGTAAATAGTAAAAACGATTCCGGTTGTAGCATCTCCATAAATTCAATAGTTATTAATTGCTTTAAAAAAATGGTTAGAGTCAGATTTGATGGTAATGATGGAAGGTTATGGTCATGTTAGGACAAAAAGTACTAACCTTACCTAAAATAACAATAACATTTCATAATTTTCCCTAAAATTAAAAAAAATATATATATTAAATTTAATTCAAAAAGTCGGGTTCGGGTATCTCGGAACTTTTCCTCACTTTGGAGGCCACTAAAGTGGCCTCTTCTGCTCTTCGCAGTAGGAAGAAGCAGCATTGGACGTGGTCAGTACTTGGGTGACCGTTTTGAACTAACTGATTCAAGGACACCCAAGTTGAGTTAGACTTATTTGATCTAAGTAGACTTGGATGGCGTCAACCATATGATTGTGACAAGAAATCTGTCATAAATGAGAAAAGACGTGAAAAGTTGTGACGGATTTGTTTTTAAGAAGGTTATTGACAGGTTATTAACATTCAACTTGGAACTACGATTCAAGTTGACTTGGTCCAACTAACTTTGATTAAATCCACTTGGTTAAAGTAAAAATGGATTTTTGATGCTGTGTTTTTGTGATCCAAGTATACTTGGCCCAAGTAGGGGAACTTGTCAAAAAAATCATTTAGATGCAAAGGAATTAGCGTCAAAATAGTGTCAAAACTGATTTGGTCCAAGTCAACTTGGATCGTGTAAACCCGGCTTAATTATGCTCATCTTTAACTTTTCAAATAATTAATGGAATATTATCGGGGGGTTTTATATTTATCCTTATTTTTCCTGTTCCAACGATATACTTTATATTATTAAAATTAAATTTGGTGGATTTGTTTGTCATACAGAAGGTACATCCGTGCCAAATTTCATCGCGATCGGAACTTTTGTCTGATTTTTTTTTTAATTTTTGCTAACTCAGCAAACTGGGTTCAAGAAGGCGGAAAATGATGATTTCCGGGCAGCACAACAAGAAGTAAGGCCTGATTTTTTAACTGTCTAGGTTAAATACCCTGGGCGCTTCGATGATAACACACATACAGACGTCATGCTGAAAACCAATCAGGAGGTCTTAAAAACGCCCAAAACGGATAATTCAGTCGAAATCTCAAAAAAAAAAAGTGGGTGAAATCATAACTTTTTCTACCATAGGCGAGGAAAAGTAATACAAGATTAAATTTATTGAGATACTACAATCGTACAATGTAAAAATAAAAAAAGTTTTAAAAACTGAAGTAAATCGGTTGGGCATGTAGCGTCCTCACAATAAATAGCATATTTCTCATCTTTTTTTAAAAAGAAATAAAGCTCTAGGTCTTTAAACAAAGTATTTCTAACAACAAGTAAACAGTTTTGGCTACATAATAGTCATCTTCAGATAACAAATTAGTAGTTTACAGTAACATGGTATCGAAGTAAATGACCGAGATTCACTGACGACTAAATATCACTCATTTGAGAAGCACCGCGTTGGTAAATAACATAATATACTAAGATTGAAAAGGTCAAATTGAATGTCTCAAACTCATTAAGTATGGGATAAGTTATTAATTTTACCCAGACCTTGTGGGAAATGTTCCATTTTTCGAAAAACAGGACAGTGTCAGGAACCGACGGGACGCCTTTGAAAGCTTATAATGGCGACTGTCCCGGTCAAAACGGGTTGTTTGGTCATTCTACTGCTAACAGCCAAGTCATTTTCAATTAGACTGTATGAACATACTAAATTAGATTGCATCCGCAATACACTTTAGAGTTTCAGGTTTAATCTACTACAAAACCACACACACAACGTTCAAATGACACCTGCCCCAAGCATGCTGCGCTGGACCGCACTATCAGCATCTAATCATTTTTCTTCATCTACCCCAGAAACCTAACACACTTAATTCCGGTTTCAACACCTTTTGTCCAAAGAACTCCGGGCCAGACATAATTTAATCCTCTGGGTCTCAGACGCTTCAATTACACACTGAACACATTTTACAAGGAATCTAATACTCTGCAATTATCCTTACCCTAGCATTTTTATCGGGTTTTAACACACTTATATAATTTAATATAGATTTTTTTGTGTACAAAAATTTTAATTTCTTTCAAAAATTAATATTTTCAAAGAAATTATTATTAATTTGTTGTATCATAATTAAATCATAATTTTTCTAGCTTAAGAATAAAATAATTTTATTTTTATAGAATTCATACATTTTAAAATCTGATATTACATAATAATTAGGTTTACAAAACTTAATCATAAATATTAATATAGTAATTCATGATTATTTGATTGAAATTAATTGAGTTTTAAATATCTGATGAATAATAAAAAAGTTTGATCATTAAAATATAATTTGAAACAAAAATAATGTAAACCAGTAACCCTTGAAATAGTTTAATCGCTTACTACGTATAAAAAAAATGTGTTTACCCTCAATTATCAAGGTGCAAAGCAGAAGGAAGGTGTTAGGCCAAAATTGAGGGCATTGCACTCGTGTATTAACCCAACACATGGATCTTTGAAATTCGATCAACAGAAAAAAACCTATTGATATCTTTGTAACGCCATTCTGCATTTACATCATAACGCAGTACTTGAGAACATGAAATCTAGTACAAAAAATGGTTTTATCTTAAGGTAAACGTAAATTATATACATGCATTTCCATTCCACTTTTTTCTAACGAATCTATTAAACGAATATTCTAGGTAAGTTAGTATTTAACTTTATAGGTAGTACCTTTGTTAGTACATTGTTGAAATTAGTTTTTTCTTAATAAAAAAAGGCCTATATTACGATAAGAAGGTTGATTTATAAATTCACATTATAATTCAATTGCTTATTCTGTATCTTAAATGTCATCATCAAAAATAAATGACATATAATGGATAAATTGAACAGGTGAACGTGTGTTAGGACTGGATGCTTAATATTTCCGTCATTTTAAAGTAAAGAGAGTCTAAATAAAATAAAAATGAAGTAATCAAACAATTACTGATGTCGAAATACGTCTAAATAGTTTACTGTCTTGTAGAATAAAACTATAGGAAATTTACAATTTTCTTGATACTTAGGAAGTTCTGATCTAAGCCAAAATGGATCTTTTGTATTAGTGAGAGATATGTATTTATCTTACAAAAACAAAAACATACAGAAATAATACAAAACCTTTATTACTTCCTGTTATAAACAAATGTAAAAATTTCTAAATTTAAGTAAGAATAAAAAAAATAATCTGATGATTAATTGTGTAACCCCCTTCGTTAAGGAAGTGTTACAGAGCACCCACAAAAAATCCGTAGACAATTTAACAAATCGGCCCTAGAGTTTTTAATTGCGAATATTGAAAAGTTCGTTTTAGCTATAACTTTTAAACCGTTTATTATAATGACACACGACACACAATGAAACTACCTAAATTTATAATTAGCCCATTGATAGTCTTATAAAATTTTCAACCTTCTGAGCCCATTTGTTTCTTTTCGCGCAGTAACATACATTTATTTTCACCTATATCTTTAAAAGTAGCCTTTAGATACCCAGATTAGCTTTAACCGTAGAAGCTTTTAATATTTTGGTAAATTAATAGTTTAATTCATGTTAAAAATCAGAAAACTTGTACAAATTTTAAAAACGGGGGGGGGGATGTTAAATAGATGTAACAATAACAGGTTGTAATAGCTATTTACGTACCTAGAGCAGTAAGGCCGTTATTAAACGCCCAAGGCATGTCATGTCGCTTACTGCTCGTGGTGCGCGTACACTATTTTATTGCCCACCACTTGTAAACATTCCTATCCTGAGCGGGCGGTAAAGTTCTATTTTACAGCCCTGGTGCCTGTAAAAATGCATGCTTTATTTTTACAGGCTGCTAGTTTGAGAAGCGGCCGCTTCTTGGCCGCGGCGTGCAGGAACCGCTAGTAGTTCTCAGCGTCAGCTGTTCAAATTGTAACAATCAATATTTTTATAACTGCGGTTTGTTTTGGTACTGATTTAAACTGAATATGCATTTATTGTTTTGAAGCTTACGGCAAAATAGTTTGCAGTTTGCATGTTTAGTAATTAGTTTACATGTGATTGGCGATAATAGCTATTTACGTACTAGAGCAGTAAGGACGTTATCTCTACGTAAGGACGGTTCTCAAACTAGCAGCCTGTAAAAATAAAGCATGCATTTTTACAGGCCCCAGGGCTGTAAAATAGAACTTTACCGTCCGCTCAGGATAGGAATGTTTACAAGTGGTGGGCGATAAAGCATGAAATTATTTAAGTATACAAAATAAGGCTAGTGATCTAAGTGCCACACTAATTTGCAGACTATTTTTTCATTGGTCGTAAGGGGGGGGGGAGGGCACGAAAAACTCAAATTTTAAAGACACATGTTACAAAGATGAATTGGTACAAAAACGAAATCAAATATATTTGTTGGATTTATTAAATATTGACTTGACATAGTATCAAATATGTACAAGTTCTTCACAAGTAAACTTTATTCTTTTTATGTAAAAATTTGTTTTTATGTCTTTTACCTGGGTTCATGAGTTCTTGCCTTGGGCCAACTAAGAATTAAAATAATAGATTTACAGTGTGTGCGCTCGTCCTGATATCACCTAACGTATATATGATACATCTACACTGTAAATCTATTATCTCAATTCTTAGTTGACCCAAGACAAGAACGCATGAACACAGCTAAAATACTACTAAGATATTAAAAATTTACTTCGAATTACAATTTAAAATTCAAAAAGACAGGACTAATCCTAACAGGCTATGTGGATACCGACTGGGCAGGAGATTTAGATCAGCATAAATGAAGGAGCCATTATTGTCACATGTTAGGGGGCGGTGCAGTATCATGGGACTCAAAAAGGCAAAATGTAATTGCTTAATCTAGTACTGAGAGGCTGAATACGTTGCTTAGACATATGCCTCGAATGAAGCGATTACACTTCGCTCTGGAACCCAAAAAATTCGTGACCGGGGGGAAGAGATAGGAGGTATTAATAGTCCGGTGTCAAAAAGAAGTATACAGGAAAAATTGCACAAAAAGAATTACTCATAGAAAAAAATACACGTTGAAAAAATTACACATTGAAATTCTACACACATACACATTGAAATTACACATTGAAATTCTTCTAAACCAATCGGATAAATATTAAACTATGAGGTTCTAGTATTTTAGTGTCTCCTAGCTAAGAGTATGGGAAGAGATTTAGTCAGCCCATCAGGCCCTTGCCAAAGCCCACATACAGGGTGTTTCAAAAGTCCACCCCCCTTAACTTTTGATGGGTTTGAGGTAAATTAATAAAACTTGGGGGATCCATATCTCTACCATGCAAAGTGAAATTTGTTTGCATGCTCTCGAGCTCTAGGGGCAACCACTCGTTTTGCCCCCAGGCCACCTAACTTCAAAATTTCAAATCGGAGAGTATATTTTTGATAGCAGATTTGCATTCTACAGTGAAAAATAATAAAATTTTAGTTATAACGTTTTTTCCTATCCTAAATATTTTGCCCCCTATACAAGGGCAAAGATGGAAAAATTACCTTCCTTAAAAGGTAGAACAATTAAAAACTTATATCGTTGTAAAAATTAAACGGTTTGAGATAAATTAATGAAACTTGGGGGATCTGTAACATGTAAAGGAAAGTTAAATACATTCACTCCCGTACTAGTGGCAACCACCCTTTTTGCCCTTAAAAATTTCAAATTTGTTTGCAAATTTTTAGAATCTATGGCAAAAAATAAGAATATTTTACGTCAAACATTTTTTTATACATATTTATATCTCAAATATTTTGCCCTCTATATTGGAAATGTACCATTTTTATACTTTTCTCCTCTTATAGGGGGCAAAGTATTGAAACTATAACAAAATGTTAGAAGTAATATATTTATTTTTTTGCCATATAGATTCCAAATCTGCTATCTAATTCGCGTATCAAAAATACACACTCAACTTTGAATTTTTTATGTCGGGTGGCCTAGGGGCAAAAAGGGTGGTTGCTCCTATGGCTGTTCATGAAGTTCAGGAGGGTTTTCAGCAGCCCAATAGCGGGAATTTTGCTTAATATCATGTCATCGTCATCACACAGAGATATAATACTGCGACGATTTAGTGAGATTTTCTGTGTATGTTCTGAGTCTTTACCCAGAACAGTTTTTAAAACAACGGTCGTCATCTACCGGAACTTATTTTCAAAAATTGAAATAATAATTAATTCGTAATAATTAGTTTTAATGATCAATTTAATCTATGTAACCATTTTAAAAAATGATAAATTATTTCAATATTGATATCACAATCAAATTATTTACATAATAAATTTTACCTAAAACTTTAAATGTGCAATATCTTCCTTGAATGGTTTTGTCCATATGTAATTTTAGCTGTGTAATTTTATTATTAGTCCATATACAGTATTATTAGTCCATATACATAAAACGTAACTTGATATTATTTATATTAGTATTGAGTATAATAAATACACTTTCATCGTTTTCCTCACAAGTATTTCTAATAAGTAAATAGTATTTTCTGAAGTCCGAATAGTATGTCTTAAAGACTCTGGGGGAGGGGGCGGGGCTTCAGCCTAATCTAAGTAAAATAAGTTAAACAATCAAAATGTTTTTATACAAATGTTTTTTAGATATAAAATTCTGAACAACCGAGTAGTTATAGAGTTTACATCCTTGACGGAAATATACAAGACTTAAAGAGGAAATACTTATATTGTGTCCTGTCCAGAACATGAACTTGAACGTAAAAACTTCTAATTTGCGAAATTTACA
>KZ651422.1:505069-515464 GCA_001010745.2 Gerris buenoi | reverse complement strand
TAAGGAAATGTGAAAAATGTTTACATATATATGATACATTTATATAATATATATTTATTATGGTATAATTAAAACATAATTTAAGATGCCTTAACATTTCAGGGTCGTATTAACTGAAGTAAACTTGATGGCGCGTGTTCCAGATAAGTGGATAAATAACATATTACAAGATTTAAGATTATTTTTAATCTTAATATTATGATTTACGGTTATGAAAGTATCTGTATGATAGAATTTTTTTTTCTATTTTACCTTTCTCTCTCTAATCAAAAGAAATAAGCTAATTTATGGTAAGTATAAGGTTTTAGAATGAGTTCGTGGGACTGAGTGAGATGCTTTTGTGTAAGAGAAGTTAGTGATAATAATTATGATGGTATGTGTGTGAGTGGATTAGTGATTAAGTTTAGTGTGTGAGTGAATGGCTCGTGCCGTCAGGTTGTGCCAGGTGATGTGCACCTGCTTCTAGGTTGGATTGACCCACAAACCAGTGCAGCCACTGTTACCCTTCTTGTACCTCCAACAATTCCCTCCAGATTCACCTGTCTTTTTTCATTCTAAACACACTCAAACTGAGCATCTTTTTTTAATATAATCATTTGATCATGGATAATGTTACACTCTTTCTCGCTTGTTTTTATTGCTCTATGTCTCATTTAAATTTCTCATTAAAGTGTAACGTATCTTGTTATTTCAATAAAATCATAACTTTAACTTTATGCGATAGCTCAGTATTTTTTTATAAAGATTTTGTGTTGAAATTATATAGTGCGGAAAAAAAAAGAAAAAAAAAAGAAAAAAAAAGAAAAAAAAGTAATGTTGTTTTTCAAATCCTGAAAGAGATGGGAGGCGTAAAAAAACCGACGCTTTTTTTAGAGACGCCCTTCCAAACACTTCCTTGCCAAATAATTCCAAAAAGGGCGGCAGATATTAAATTTAAATATGGAGGAATTATTAATCTTGTAGAAAGACATACGTAATTAATCCGAATTTCAGCTCAATTGGTGAAATAGTTCCGAAAGTTAAAATTTTCAAGGTTCAAACGTCGATATTTTCAAAATGGCGGAAAATGTAAAAATTGAAATTGAGATCCGTTATGATGAGGTATTTAAACATGTAAACAAGCACTTTTCTGAATAAAAATTAAAAGTCGATATTTTTAAAATGGCGGCAGATATTTGAGATGAAATAATGGAGGGCTTATTTAAGTTATAGAAAGGTACCGATGGTGTGAATTCAACTCAATCGGCGAAATAGTTCAAAAATTATTCAGCGTTAAAGTTTCAAAGTTCAAAAGTCGATATTTTCAAAATGGCGGCAGACATAAAAACGAAATTCAGTGATCATGTTTTTTTTTTATAACGAGGTATGACTGGTGCAAAATTCAGCAAATTTTTTATTAATCCGAATAATGTGTTAATGACATGACAAATTTAGGATTTTCCGGACAGCACAACACCAAATAAGGAATAATTTTCGTTCCCAGTTTAAACCCTCTAGCTTAAAAACTGCGAAACAGGCAGACGGACCCACACACACAAGCAGACAGACATCCAATTAAAAAACTCTCGTTATGTCTTGAAAACACCCAAACCGGATAATCCCGTTGAAATCTCGCGGTTTCTGGTTGTTTTAGGTGAAAACATATTTTTCTTTAGGTAAGGAAATGTGAAAAATGTTCCCGCCAGGATATAATTACTATACGAAGTAGTGTGCTTATTTAGTTTAGTGAAAAAAAGAATATCAAATTTATCGACTTACAGAATAATAAAAGTCAATATAAAAATAAACCTGAGGTAAAGAGGGTAACAACCACATAAAACAGCGTTTATTTTTATCGTAAAATTCGTGAGTTCTTAAAATGAGGCCAGGCACTAAAGTATTCCTTAAGTTGGCATGCATATACCAGTTATAATTTTATAATCAAACATACATTTGAGTGCATGCTATATATTATATATAACACAGGTTATTATTATTATTTTTTTTTTTTACAAGTCGTTATAAAAAGACTTACTTTTATATCTTTATATAAAAGTAAAAGGGAAATAATAAAAACTAGGAATAAAGCAATTCAGATTATTTCTAAACAAGCAATAAGTCTGAGATTTTGTAAGTAATATATTTTTCATCCGCGGAGCGATCAAATTAACGAATTATTCAAATCAAAATTCGACTCTTGTAATTGTTAAGAATCGAACCTTAACATTATATATTTACCAAGACTTATGTATAAGTATATTCTTATACAATCTGTATAGAGGAGAGGACTTTATGATTCGAGGGTTTTAACGCTTTAAAAGTTCTGAAGGGAAATGAACTCCCACTTCCAGGCTAGCCAGTAGGTCGAAGGTACCTGGCGCCGCTGAGACAAAACAGGGAGAAAAAATTAAAAGCTTAAAATCACTGCAGCTGTCATCAATCAGCTGTCGTTAAAAAATAAAAACGAGATAATCAAGAAATTAAACCTAAATTACCCATCTAAAGAATGAAAATTCACTTTACAGTAAGAATAAATAAAGATTTTTTCATTCTTAACTATAGCCCAAGGTTTCGGCTTTAAACCCTTTGAACAGAATTTAAAAAAAAAAAAACAGAGTCAGTCCAATCATAAGTTTACCTAATTTTATTTAATTTCATGAAAGCTCACTTTTTTAAGAAAGCTACACATGATTGGTACTACTTGATCTACCAGCGTTATAATAAATGGTATGAGTGAAGTATGCCTAGTATAAAATATCAATTTAGATTGAGATGGTACCGACATAATAACGTGCATTTAGGACATAGCTAGCGCCGGTCCAGCATTTTGAGCAGGAACTCTAACTCCAGCTGCCTTTAAAGTAAAGGGTCTACAATTCTTCAATAAACAGTGATTTGCATTTACAACTATATTTTTAAAGAATATTTAAATATAATAATATGTATATATCTTGTTGCTTCGAATAAAAATAATTCGTCTCTCCACTAAAGAATTGTTGAGAGTAAAGGTGCATTTTACCAAAAACTAATTAATAGCACAAAAAAAGAGAAATGTTGAAAAAGGGTTTTTTTGAGACGGGGATTTAAATTTAAACCATATTTAAAAAGAAAATGCATTTTTAGAGCGACTCAGTTGCTTACCTCATCATCATGTATATATTTATACATTTTGCTAAAGGTACATAGAAGCATTGCAATCGTTCTGAAAAACTGTAATCAGGGAACATTCTTGGTCTCGTGTCAACGAACCAACATCTTAAAAATATACTCGTCCGAATTTGATGAAATATGTATTTGAAATAAATATTGCTTAGTTGTTCTTTTATTCGTGAAGAAAAAAAAAAATAGTAACGTTTTAAAAAAGGGTGAGAAAGAAGCGTGAAAAAGCTTTGTTCTACACAAATTGGCATATTGCATTAAAGAAATATTTACTGCGCCTTATATGAATGTTTGCTACTGGTACTGGCACTCACAAAATCAAAGACGAAATTCAGATTTCTGGATATTGGATCACAGTTATTCAAAATAAAATTATTTATATTTATGGTCTAACTCAAATTTTCAAGACATTAATAATAAAAAGTCCAGTCAAGCACCATGACTTAATGAGCGAATTTTCAAAAAAATCTGCGTATTATTGGCTTATAATAATATAGGAAAATTTTGGTTTAGAATTTGGATGGGTGAAAAAAAAAATTGCTACACACGTGTACGGGGTACAAAAGTCAAAATAGTATATCCTTCAAGATGCACATCGTTGGAAAGCTCTTTAAGAGTACAGTAATTATTGTTATGTACAATTTTATCATATTTTCATTTAAAAGGGGGGTAAAATGGAAAAACGTGTTTTTATATTAGTTTTGACCCTAAATGGTCAAAATTTGACCCCTAAATGAAGTCCGAAAATTCTGGACAACGAAATCATCCTTTCTTTTGATATTATTGACATTTTAAAATTTGTTTGAAATTTTTAAGTGCATCCTTTTTTTATAACCGTTCATGCATTGTTAATATGTCCTTATAAAATACTAAATATCGTCATAAAACAAACATTAATAGAAGTGATCAGTTAGACCATCAGCAGGAATCTCTGATACTTTACAATATTTCTCCCAGGGAAACAGTTCTCAGTAGAATTGTTGGTGATGAGGGTAGAGAGCTGTTTTAAACTATCAATGGTATGGATGTTTTAGTTTCAAAGTAGTCAGAACTGTTAGCCAAAGACGTGAAACAAATTTTCAAGATCGGGAAAAGTGCTATCTACAGGGACAATGAAAGTTGATTGGTTCAGTGGAAGGTTGAGCGGGCAAAATAATAGACAAATAGAAAAAAGGCAAAATTAAAAAATATACTACGTTTCTATACTATACTTGTACTTAGTGGAGTTAAGGCAAAAATATTTTTTTTTTTTTAGTTAATTTAATTTTTTCATATACGATACTTTCTCATATCGAATTCATAATTACTTAGTGTTTTCCATTTGTTTTCGTATGAACTTTTAAATATTATTGAACATTTCATCAAAATTTATTATAAAAATAACTTCTCCTGGGCGGNCGTTTGATGTTATAAATAAAGTAAGTAACAAGTAACAGTACAAATAAAGTAAGTAAAAAATAAAGAAAACATGATAAAATTGAATTAATAATGTATAAATAAATAGTAGTCATAATATTACTAATAAATTAAAAAATAAAATAAATATGGTGAAATATATAAAATGATTTTACTTGGATGTTAAATAAATACCTTGGCCACTGTCTCTTTAGGCGTCAAGTGAGGGTTGTCTGGGATCCTCGGGGTATGATTTTTCTGAACATGTATGCCAAATTTCGTCAAAATCGGCCCAGTAGTTAAGGGTCCAGGCCTCTGCTTAGACAACAGACAGCCATTTTTTAAAAAACAATTTTTTAGACTCAGGGGACCTCAAAACGTGTAAATAAAAATCGAATTTTTGCGCCATCACTATACTTTCTCTTTATATGAGAAACTAATAAATACGTTTTGAATATTGAGGAAATAGGCAAATAATGATTTGATAGTTAAAGAGAGTGATTGCAATAGAGAGCCTAGTAGTTGGGGAGCCACCTTGCATTTTTACAATCCCGCACCTACACAGTGGCGTAACTAGGGTATTGGGGGCCCCCGGAAGGACATTTTTGGGGCCCCTCGCCAAAAAAAAATTGATGAGCAAAAAAAAAAAAGCCCCCAGTCTAGTTAGATATTTATTATGCTCTAGTCATTTGCACAAAGATAGTAATTTCATGTGAATTCAATTTTTTTGGATTTGGGGAACAGCCTGCGCCAGGGGCCCACCCGCAATGCGGGCCTGTGTGGGCCTATAGTTACCCCACTGTACCTACAACAACACTCTCCGGACAAAGGAACTTCGTTCCAAAAAAATTATATGGACCAAAATTCCCTAAATCGAGATGATTATTTTACCCGGCCTTCTCTGATTGACCAAGAGAAGGAAACCACATCTTTGGGAAAAATGTCCTATAGCAGTGACCAATACAACTCCTTCACTAATAGCATATATTTATATATAAATATATATTTATAACCCACACAGTCTTATATTAACTCTATCGACATGGCTTAGGATGTCAAACTTTCATTCTTTTATAAAATTCTCATTTTAAATCATGTATTATTAATGATGATAATTATTTAAAGCTGAGGTTGCAAGGAATCTATGTACTAGTACTAGATAGTCTAATTTATCCTTCCAGACATGAAACTCTTGCCTTGTCTCCACCTATTCTTTAATATTATTCATGAAGGGATCACCGACTTAAAATCAACCAATCTTCATACTATAAAGGAAAATAGTAATTATTGATGATTAAATGCAAGGATAACTATACCTATTAGTTATAATATAAACACCTGTAATTAAAGCAATTTATGACACGATTATCAATGCATTAGACCCTTTACAATTAACATTATGAATTTATTTTTATTTACAGGTAAAATCATCAATAAAACCAATAATTGTAAATCAAGTAATAAATAACTTCTTAATCGGAACTATTTGAAAAATCTGTTCAATTAGGAGTAGTTTCTAACAAAATCGCTTTAATTATCTCTAATGAAACTTGAAAATAAAACAAATGGATGAGAATTATAAAAACTCTTTGTTTCCAATAAATCTAAGACACTTCGACTTTCGGCAGAGGTTTTATGCGAGAGGATATACTCTTTTAAAATATTAAATCTATGAGAACCTCAAAACCATTGATTTACCTATACCCTATACCAGTAAATTAGTAGATAAAGAATATTCCGGAGGAAACATCTTCAGATTTAGCGCAAATATAACGTTGTGCCAATATAACATATTTTTGAAATTAAAAAACGAAGAGTGAAGATATGCGAAGAAATGGATTATCACAATCCACTGTGAAATCAAATCGGCTATAACGAAGCAATAAAGCAAGCACTTATTTGCCTTATTGCCGCCTTATTTTAAAAAAGCGATTGGTTCTAACATTTATACTTTGAGATATCAAGCCCCTTTTATTGATATAGATTATCTAGTATCCAGTCTACTAGCACTAAAGAAATGTAACATTAGCTTTAAATTTCTTTATTAGTGGACTCAATTGGTTTTATTACTTTTAGTTACATTTTATTAAAGCACAAAATATGAAAGAAACGATATCTTGTTTATTAAATAAATTCAAACGGTTACTCTATTATTCCCTTTGAAAACAAAAGGTAGAAGAAGATTTTCACAAAAACACCAATTATGCCGGAGGACAGATATGTGGCGGAGTAGAAGGGGAAGACATGCGGGAGACGAGAGAACCCTGGCTGCCAGACTGCCAGTAGCTCCTCGTAGAAAGCAAAAGTGCCTTCAAATATCTTTAAGAAGCAGTGAAAGTGCCAGAGAAGGCATCCTTCACCTGTCCCTGAACCAAAATCTCAGAGGGGGTTTACAAGTATCAGCTGCTCTCGGCCATATAAACCTATTGCTTGATCCCCCGACAACGCAAAAAACAGAGACTAAACTGCCTTCGGCCCGGGCACGCGCTCACGCTAATTGCACTTTCCGTTTCTTTAAATTGAGCCAGACGGGCCGGGGCATAAATCCAAGGTACTAATTTATATCCAGACGGCAAGTATTTACGAAAACAGAGATTATATTATTTACTAACATTAGAACTCGAACCTGCCTTAATTAATTGAAAAGACAAGATAACCAGAGTAACCAGGTAGAATGTCGTTTAAAATGAATACGCAGCTCGTCACACTTGCTAAGAACAGAGTAAAGAGATAAATTAAATCATCCACCACTTAACCTTTTCAGGGTTCAATAGCAACACTTAATATAACAATAAATAAATACGAAGTTTAAATAACACTTGATAGGGTTCAAATAATTTGGATTTTTTGTGTACTTAGGCCATTTGACGCTTTATCAACTATACTAATTATATGGAACAAGTTCTATTTTGTAGGTTCCAAATAGGTGCAAATAGTTTTATTATCTTTTTAAGACCAATTTTGAGAATAAAATCAAGTACTTTTTAATAAAAAAAAAAAATAATAATATAACAACTATCCACGATAAAAAAGTATTGCGAAAAATACTTAAAATTTACTTTAATATTTAAAATTTTGCTAGCTAATAATTAAAGTCCANTTTAATTATTTATTTATTTATTTTTTACCATAATTATACTCAAACCTGTGATGTAGGCATAGTTACAGTAACACTCTTGTAAAATTGCCATGATTTTTCGTCTTCTTTTTTTATATAGTAATAAATCGTAAATATTTGGTGGCCTTAAAGTTAATAATTAGTTTATATTCATTAATTGGCAGCTAATTGGTGCATTAAACTTATTTTTTTTAAGACAGTCATCCTAAAATTGTGAAGGAACAGTAAAAAGCCAAATAATTTGAGAATGACCCAGTTGGAATTGATGAATTGCACATTTAACTTACATTATTTTTTTCTACAATAAGATGATATAAAACTTTTTTTCTGTTATGTTTTTAAAAGTCGTTAAACAAATTAAAGGTATAAACATTTGTAAACTTANGCCATTTGACGCTTTATCAACTATACTAATTATATGGAACAAGTTCTATTTTGTAGGTTCCAAATAGGTGCAAATAGTTTTATTATCTTTTTAAGACCAATTTTGAGAATAAAATCAAGTACTTTTTAATAAAAAAAAAAAATAATAATATAACAACTATCCACGATAAAAAAGTATTGCGAAAAATACTTAAAATTTACTTTAATATTTAAAATTTTGCTAGCTAATAATTAAAGTCCAAATTGAATAATTGAATAACATTCAATTATTCAATAATAATAATTGAAGTCCAATTCGATCCCAAAATAGGTAAATCTAATCAGAACAAGAAATATTCGATTAGGTATCATTTTTAATTTAAGAGAAAAACAATCTTTAAGTAAATACGTATTGAAATGAGAGGTTAAATTGCATAAAATATTTTATACTTCAGTGAACACAAAACCCTCAGTGATTTTGTGTTTGCTCTAATTTTCTGTGTCTCAGGTCATTTCATTGGGGTAAAGTTATACAGCTTTTTTCTTAAGCAATGACATAAAACCGTACACATTGTCAGTATTAAATCAAAAGCAATTTCATACATTTTTCCTCTGTCGTCATACTGAAATTTTCATATTAAGAAAAAAATATGCATTTCCTTTATAACTTAGTTGTTGATAAGGTTAGAACTTGATGAATTGTTTGAGATTTGAAAACGAAGTGCAGGTATTCTAGAGAGTATAACCCATACTTTTACGAATGACAATTTTATTTTATTATTAAATTGCAATTACAAAATAAAATTTATACAAAAGTTAAATAAAGCAATTACAATATAAACTAACAACATTGAACTAACTAAACAGTGGTCACTCTCTCAAATAATAATATTTTACATATTGTCATAGTCATAAGTATGAGATAAAATACCGTCATCGAGTTATTTTCCCGTATCTTGCCACTGTAATTGGATAAATCTCGAATGTATCTTACCTAATACAAGATGCAGTTATACAAGATGTCGATATCTCTGAAATATTCATATTTCGCCGTTCATATGATCAAACATGTCCCTCGATTTCGAACTAGTTAAGCAACCGTGCGTCACTCTTGTCAAGATGGAAGAAGAGGTTTTTTTAGCAATCGATTTATTTATCTCATTATACGTGAAAATATCTAAAACAGTGGTTCCCAACCTTTTTTTTCACGGACCACCCTATTGCGTTAAAATATTGTTGGAGGCCCACTATCAAAATATACAAATAAATAAACTGGTAGTGCTTTTAGTGAAGTCTCACGTAAAAAGGGTTTAGTTGGTATTGTAAACATGAAATTAGTATAAGGGGGGGGGGGAAATCCACAAGTGTTATATATTTTTGTAATCTACTCTTCAAAACCTTTCATTTGATACCCCACTCAAAATTTTAAAAATATATTTTTCCTCCAGAAGGGAGGAAACATTAACTTTCCACCCTAGTTTATAGGGAGGAAAGGATCCCATTACAGCCTAGTTGTGAAAATCGTGGCGGAAAGTAGAAATCGTGGCGGAAAGTAAAAATCGTGGTGGAAAGTAACAGTAGAGCCAACTTATTATTCTTAAAAAAATCAGTGTTGCCTTTTTCGTAACTAATAGCAGTTTTTTTTAACTCAATGACTCGACAGGTTAAAAGCTTTTTTATTAAATATTACAGAGTTTAAATGACACGTTTTTTTGATTTCCGTGATACTTTAATTTTTATCGTCATTTTAAAATGTCGTATGACTTCATAACTGAGTTTAATATAAACAAAACTTATAGAAAAGAGTCCCTGTAGAAAAGAGGTAGGTTACATCCCATCAGGTTATATTATTGTTTTTGATTTCTCGTATTTTAGAGATAAACACAAATAAATTAAATATTATTCAGTAAGCCATTTTGTTGTACATTTTGTGTATTATTAAACATTTGAGTTATAGAGTTATTATTATAAATACATAGTTATTGAATGTTATCAGGGGCGCCCTTAGGCAGGGGCAAACGCCCCGGGCCCCGCGCTTTTAGGGGCCCGAGGAAATTTTTTTATGTTTTCTTTGATTTCTATAGTAACTTTAAGTTATTATAGAAATCAAAGAAAACATAGTTGGGTCATTCTCAAATTATTTGGCTTTTTCGGTTTCGCTCATAATGAAAAATGTCTGAAAAAAAATTAATTAAATACTTATGAATTTTGCAGTGAATGTTGATTAACTATTCTTTTAAATTAATTTTTAAATTTTTTTGGTAGTTTTATTACTACGGAAAGATTAAATTTTAAATAATCCAAATTACAATTATCAATTACTACGGGAGACATACAGAGAAAAATACACCCCCGCACCGGGAATCGAACCACGGGACCTC
>KZ651422.1:471055-487650 GCA_001010745.2 Gerris buenoi | reverse complement strand
TTTTTTTAAAAAAAAAAAAAAAAAAAAAAAAAAAAAAAAAAACTGTAGTACTAATTGCTAATAAAAATAAATGTAAATAATATTGTCATTACATTATAATGATCATAACAAATTGTTTTGGTCCATTATCACTAATTTTATTAATAAATTAAAATAATAAAAATAATAATAATAATAATAATAAAGGATAAAGATGATTATTATATGTATTAAAAAATGTAGATTTATGTTAGTTTTTATAAAACAATAAAAATGTAAAGGAAGAGAAAGTGATAGTCAGTAGAGACAACTAATTTTCCTGAATTCACAGGAATTATGAAGATTCATTGAACATAACAACTCATGAATCTTAAGATCATTTATCAATAAATGGATAATTTTAAATTAAAAGATTATTGTATTGTATTCCTGCTCAAATGACAAAAAACATCAAGTTAGCTAAACAATTGCAAACAAGTTGAAATATGAAGCTTTAAAGGATTAAGAAAGAAAACATTAGATTGATAAGATTTTAAAAAGAGGCAATGCTTTCTAGGTAAAATATAATTGAGAAGACATAAAAGCCAGAACAGTTTTAAATCTATTGAGTGACAACCGATGGTAATAAAGTGTCTGCTAACAAGTTAGACCACTGCCCAATAACTTATTCTATTACAAAATGTATACAGAAAAAAATAAGATACCATAAGAGAGAAAAATTAATGGTCCTCTGAATAATTACATTGTTTGTGATAAGCATGGAAAGCCAAATAAGAAAAAAAATGTTTTAATTTAAAAACAAAATTGAAGAAATAGGAATCTTGCCTTATGAGATGATAGAAGCTAACAGAGAAGCAATAAAATATTCCTTAAAAAAAAAAAAAAGTAGTACACTTATCGATAAAAAATATGGTTTTAGCTGAATCTGAGGCTGTCGTCTCATGACGCTACACTTAATTATTGTAAAAAAATAATTATTTAGAAATTCATTTTTTACGATTTTGGTAGTACTCATACTACGGAAAGATTAAATTTTAATTTAAATCAAATTATAATTATTATTAACTACAGGAAACATACAAAGGCCCGGGTTCAAATCCCGGCGCTGGAGCTTGTTTTTCTCTGATTGTTTCCCGTAGTTAATAATAATTATAATTTGATTTATAATAATTATTTAGGCTCTTTTTGTAGGACTAAAAAATTAACAAAATACAAGTTTTTTTTTTTTATAATTATTTGGTAATGGTTATTAGAGATATGGAAAAGACTATTGATGCAGAGACACAGCAAATTATTCAAGTGAAACCCCACCCCCCAACCCCACCCATGAACGTGGGTTATGTCATCCAAGATTTAAAGCAACAATTTACAGAACAGAAAGCTCTTTTTTCATTTCATTTAGTCGGCATTACAGTAAACTTATTAAGACTTTATGTTTCTTATCTTAAGTCATTTTTGTTCTGTTTTTATTAACATCCTCAAGAAAGGAATTTAAAAATAATGAAACAGAACAATGCAAATAAATGAGATGGCTTAAGTCCCCTTTAGTGGCTGTGCTGATAAGCTTCCTATTTAACACAAACTGTCTTGTGTTGCAATTGGCTTAAAAATGTTTTACTTGATTAAAAGGAATTGTTCATGTTTTATATCATTAGCTGAAAAACATCTTGATAAAAGCATTCGCTTTAGCTTTGCCACAATTATTAAGATTAATAGGCAAATGATTTTTTTGTCTGTTAGATTTATTAGCTCTGCTGCGTTTTCGCTGAAGTCTTTTAAGTTGCGATTTAGAAAGATTTGGTTGAGGCTGCTTTTGATTTTGGCTGGTTTGAGGAGTTGGCTGGGCTTGATTAGCTTTAGACACAATAGATTTAATTTTCTTATTTGACTTTTTTTTATTAGATTTAAATTGTTGATGCTGTTGCTGGGGCGGTTTAATATAGTTGATCTGTTGTTCTAGAGCATAAAGGGTAGGTTGCCAAGGTTCCGGGGGTGGGACAAGGCCAGGGAGTGAGGCAGGTTCACGCATGATACAACCTGCAGCTCTCACCGCATCTTGATTTAGACTAAATTTGCGTTTAGGAAATGAAACTCGGAAGTCGGGAGTACTGTTATTATTTGTAGGGTAATAATTGGACCAACCTAAAAATAAAAATAAAACAATAAGCCTATTTCCTGTTATTAATTAATAAATAAAAGTAGAATAACAATTATTTTTGAAGGAAATAAAATTATAAGGAAAAACTTAATTCTTTTAACGAATTCAATAAAATCAATACCAATAATAATATAGCAAATTAAAAAAAAATACAAGTTGAATTAGGTTAACCACACCAACAAAAAACCAAATATGTATTACAATATAAATAAATTTATATTCAATTTACATTAAGTTTTTTTTCTATTTGACTCTTCTTTGATAAATAGATAGATATAAATATAAACTAACTGTCCCCCCGAAAATTAATTGGAAAATTTCACATTTTTTACCAAAATATCTCATGATTATTTCACAATTAGGGTAAATAGCAGTACCTGAATCATTGTTTGGTTGAACAGTAGGGTGGGAGAGTATTCCGTTTGGAAACAAGGGCGAAGGTTTTTCAATGCAAGAATTGTTAACATATGTTCCTCCTTTACTAGGTGAACATGTTGAAAATGCATTATCTGAAGCATAGTTATTTTTGTTTCCCTTATTATTTAGCAACGAATTAAAACATTCTATACTAAAATCTGCAGCAGTTTTGCCGCAAGCTAAAGATTTTTCATCTTCAATAAGCATTAAATCACCTTTATTAGGTAAATTTCTTCCCCAAGAAAGAGCTGAAAAAGATAAGTCAACGATGGTTTGAAGTAAACAACTATTGCTATAATTAAAAATAAATAACCATTTTGAATTAAAAATTACAAACCAATATGTGTCAACAAAAGATTGGTCTGTAAACGGACAGGCAACGGAAGGAAGTGCACTCCATCATAAGACCTCCTGTAAAATGCAATTGAATGAGTAAAAAACCGTAAGTTCAAAAAAGTTTAGTCCATTTTAATATACAGTATAATTATTTTAATGCATACACTGATTAATGTTAGGTGATAACTTACATTGTGGTTTATCATAGTCACTAAACTCACCTTGATATTTGAAATTGCAAGTGAAAATGAAAATCCACTACATCAAAGCCGTAAGAATTAACAAGATTCTTAGTAAACAAATTAGCTTCCATAATGTGAAACCTAAGAGATCGTTCCATAAATTCAATCTGCAACCACCAATAAATACAACAGAATTTTAATTTTATATTATGTGAACCCATAAGAGCTGTAGAATCACTTTTGTTCTATCTTACACCCATACCTTGCTATATCATATAGATGGTTGAAGTTAGACCAAGACAATTTTCATAGACAATTTATTTATTTAACAAAAACTTAAGAATAATAATAATAATAACAAAAAATATATATATAGGATGATAAACTTGTTAGTATATCTATCTATACCTGTATTAATATCTACTTATAGCTTACATTTGTCCCTGTAAATTCAACAAATACACGATGAAACTAAGGAGGAAAAATTAATAATAGCTTGGTACTTTTGAAGTCAATTGTATCTAAATTTTTTAGCTCATTTATGTTGAAAGGGAAAAATTAAAAACAATCAGAAACATTTCTGAAAATTCCATTTATATAAAGTTTAATGAAGCAATAATAGATCACTTTTTTCTGTTACTGCTAGATACTATGTGGAAATTTGACCCAAATTCATAGTACCTTCTTGCAAAGTTACTGTTTAATTTAAAATCCAAAAAAGACACACTATGAAACAATTTCTTACTCCTTTAAGTTATTATAGAGAGAGCAATAATATATATTAACCCTTTCGCTGCTGATGCCGGAAAAAGCCGTCATGAGAAAGTCGTGTCACCCTTGCTGATGCCGGAAAAAGACGTCATGAGAAAGTCGTGCCACCCTTGCTGATGCCGGAAAAAGCCGTAATGAGATTTTTCGATGTTTTCGATGGAACTGTGAGTGTCAGGAATATTTTTAGATGCAACTAGCGATCTCTAGCGGTTGTCTATAATATTATTAAGTTGTTCACGTGGCCGCTAGATTTCAGGACCCTTCATTTTATTTTTAAAAAAATATAAATGCATAGCTCTCCACTAAAATCACCTTCACAGGCCTCTCGGAACTAATACTTGGGTTTTTCTTTGCCATAATTATACAATCCACCCTTTTTTGTACTTTTTGTATCTACCTGAAAAAGATTAGTACTTTAACGTCATTTAAGATGACACCTCTGGCATTTATTAAAAAAAATAAAATCCTTGAATAACTGCGTATCTCCCAGGTCAATCCCCTTGGCAGGTGTGTTAATCTCTCGCTACCGAGCCCTAGAGACTTGGGGTTTTTTTTTCCCCTCCTTATTATAATCGCTAATAATGTTCATGGAAATTTTTACATTTCCCATACACCTGATGGGGATTATAAGTTCCGTGGCTGCCCTTCCCCCGCTTTCTCAATACACATAGAAAAAAACAACTTAGTATTCAGTTGCATTTTAGATTCGCTCTGTTCAACACATAACCTGTTTATTTTGATTTCGCTTAAATGTTTTTGGTTTTTTGATTGTTTATTGGATTTCTGGTTACGGACTGCACTTTGTTTTGTGATTATATTTCATTGTGCGTATTTGGATATTTTGTGATTATTATTATTGACTCGGCTTGTTATTTGGAACTCTACTTTCGGACTTTTTTTTATAGCAAATAGAATATTCTATTTCTTTTAACGAAAATGGGTGATCGGTACATTAAGCGTTTCTGGACCGAAGAAGAACTAAACGAAATTAGTTTCGAGGATTCAAAACGAATATAAAAATAGATATAAATAATGCCGAATTAGAAAGTGCCGTCGGCCGACGGGCAACGGCACGGCCTCACCACCCTTAGCTGGCTATGTATGTCGTTAGCTAATAAATAACTGTATTGTTTGTTTAGCTAAGATATTATATACTTTAAATTCTAATATGGTCTATTTTATTTAATAACCCTTATTATAAGCATTAAGTTCCGTATTTCTTATTTATTCGCTTACTTATGTATGTATATTAATAAAACAAATAGTACTTTCATAAAAAAAAAAATATATACAGTTTTACGTAATAAAGTATGTAACAATCAATATGCTATAAAAATATATTATACAATTGTCGCGAGGAAGCTAAAAAAAAATGAGAAAGTTACGACAAAAAGCGGTGTAGGTGTAAAACAACTCCGCACAGGGAAGTAGTTTGGTGTAGAACAGGCCCGCACCTGGGGCACGTTTCCACTCAGAGTCGCCCGCAGCGAAAGGGTTAACAGATAATATATTGAATTTTTTCACTTGTAGCAGTTTTGCCTTCACTGTAAATATGAACTCATAAACAGTCACTTAGAATAAATGATATCTTTATATTTTAATACCAGCACTGGTTCTTGTTTTTGGACATTATCATTTTTATTTATTAAAGTATTAATGAATTAAGGTAAACATGAGTTTATCTCTTTACTTTAAAAATGAGTTAAATACTTTATCATAGAATGAAACGAATGATACCTGTTTTATGATAAGTCCGCCCCTGATAGAGTTAAGACTAATAGGGAATGCAGTGCCCCATATAAACAAAGTTCTTGCTGGTAAGCTAATCCTTAGTAATTCCATCAACTTCACCATATTCCCTTTATACTCTTCTACGCCATTTGGACCCCATCTATAAATAAATACAATGAATAGCTAAAGTGATCACAAGTCCTTAGCCTAACACACAAAAATAATGAAAAAAAAAAAAATTAAAGACAGAGTAGTAACAGTGTGTTTTATTTTTTAAATCCTACTGACAATTTTACTTTCTCATATAAAGAGAAAGTTGTGATGGCACAAAAATTTGATTTTGACGGATTTACAAGTTTTGAGGTACCTTAAGTCTAAAAAAGTGTTTTTTTTTTAATGTCTGTTTATCGTCTGTCTACCATCTGTGCAGATGCGTAGAGCCTAAACAATTGGGCTGGATTTGACAAAATTTGGTAATATATATGTTCAGAAAAATCATATCCCAAGGCAAAATGGAGAAATGAATTTTAGCTCCAAATTTGGAGGCACTACTACCCCCAAATATATAATTGCTTCCTCATTTATAATGAGTTACAATAAATTTAACTTTTTTTTAACAAAAGTCATAATTAGTTCTTAACAGGTGAGGGATAAAGATAAAAATGTATGGAGCAGAATGAAAATATGAGTCAGGATTGAAAATATTTATAATTAGAATTTGTTTTATTTAATTGCAGCAGAAGCCTCATATGACCCTTGTGGCACCCACCTTTCTTACTTTATTACCCTTACCTAACTACTTTACCCTTACCTTTCTTACTTTGGTAAGGTCACTTTACCACTGTTTTGTGAAGATTTCTGTTGAAACCTGTATGTTCTAGTTAGATAAGCAGAATTCATATTTCTGTGCGGTGCACTCTAATTTTTAAAAAGTATTACTTCACTTTTGTTATCCATCCATGGGCTTAGTCTCAATGTGACCTTAAAAAGGCCTCAACTGTATATATCATTTAATAAAATATTATTATAAATGATATTTATTATTATATCAATTGTAAGATAAAAATTGGTCAAAATAAATAATTTAATTAATTAATAGGCTCATAGGCTGGTCTAATAATATTTTTTTATCATATAAATAGCTATTAATTTAAAACTCAATTTAAGTTTGATTAACATGGTTAGTTTTTAATATATACCGTAATGCTTCGAATATAAGACCCACTTTTTTTCCGTTTTTGCTTTGTGAAAATCGGGGTGCGTCTTATATTCGAGGCGCGATTTTATACAATGGATTAATGTTTTCCCCTGATTATTGGTTTGAAAATCGGGATGCGTCTTATATTCGGGGGCGTCTTATATTTGAAGCATTACAGTATATATATTTTTTTTTTTTCTATAAAATATAATTATATTTTTATAATAAACTGGAAAATGTTTTCAAAAAATAATCATAGGTTTAAATAAACAGTAAAAGAAAAAACATTTTCTAAAAATGCTTAAAAAAAGTTTAGACCTTGTAACATCCCAGAGACAAGAATTCATGATGATAACATCAGGAGGGGGACAGGTTTTTTCTCGAACTTCCTTCAGGTAGTTAATTATGATGTCACAGTAACATCGTGTTACAAAGTAAAATTTCAATTTATGATTAAAACCCTGGAAAATAAATACTCGCTTAAAAAAGTACAGAAAAAGGGTGGTTTATTTAATATAATATATATTGGTAATACAATAAGTGTGGGAGGAACTACTATCCCAAAGACATATCTGGATATATCCTCAGATAGGTAACACATGTTTAACACTTAAGGTAAATTTGTAAAGAGGTTGACTTTCGTCCTAGGGTGGTGTGCAGAATAGTGAGGAAGGCTTCTGAAATAAAAGGTAGAGTAGTGGGAGTGCCTACCTAACCAACCGAAATTAAATAACATCCATTTTTAATTAATATTATTTTTTTATTAACCATTTATTGATAATAAATATTTACATATGTACTCATATTTTGTTAATTATAGTAATTTATTTTGTTAATTATAATACGTTAGAATTAAATTCAAATTTTTGCATATGTTACAATAATAAATGGAAAGAAAAAAATTATATTTTTAATTTAAAGCTCATGTTTGCAAGAGCCTTGCATAGAAAATATGTTGTAGGTAGGTAATGCTGTAGTAAATGCATGGTACAAATAATGACTAAAAATAAGGCTTGAGTATTGATAAAAAAAAAAAAAAAAAAAAAAAAATCTAGAATCAAATTTTAACTAAATTTATCACATTTTACTAGTTATCATCACGCGTACGAGCATTATTGACAAAAACATTCTTAGGCTTTTTTTTTTTTTAACTGTAGAAAGCTCAAATCATCAGTATTTATTGATTTCAATCCTACAGGATGTCTAAAGAACAGAGTTCTTGAAGAAAAAAAAATTGGTCAGAACTGCTTAGACAAAACTATGATTGTTATAAATTCATTTTTATTATTTAATTATCCTTACTTAAGTAAGGTGTAAAGAATAGAGCAGTACATAGTCATAGGTCATCGTTCCCATGGTTCTAAAAAATTTCTTCTTTGGATACATTATATCTTTATATGAAAAGAGTCATGTTAAAATTACAATAAAATATTTCTGGCAACACCATTAGGACAAGCCACATATATTTAAACTCTAGACAGTAGAGAAAAAATGGACCAATCCTGTCACTCAAAACTACCCATTTAAAATGTACATAATGTTAATTTTATAATAAAATCTCTGCTAGTAACAAACTTATATGTGTTAGAACTAACTAAAATATTCTTCTTAAAAAGTAGTTACAACTTTAGTATCAATAAAATAATATAGTATAATAAAAAATAATATACATACTTTAAAGGCACGGATTTCATAAAAATCTCTACTCTTCGTTAAATCACTTGACTTAACAAGCTGGTCACCCATGTAAGATTTTTCAAGCTAAACAAGAAAGAACTAATAGTCCAGGAGATAGCGTGCAAAAAAATGTCTGACTAACATCAAGCTAGAATTTTGTATAAAAGTCAATCTTTTAGCGCCTTTTAAGAATATGTGGTCGGCTAAGTTCGTCCGCGGGACATAGTTCGGCAATAGGCGTTTGAAAAAAACAAAATGGCGGAGAGCGGCCATGTCCTGCCAATTATGGTGGACAGTATGATTTTCATGATCCTGAGTGCAGAATTAGTTAGTAGACCAAAAATCAAGACGATGATATTTTCACACTTGATAGGTTAGTTATTCAAATATTACTAAAAATCTACGTGGTCAACTGTCAAAGGACTAACTGGCATCAACTTGATTTTCTGTCTACTAACTAATTCCGTACTCAGGATCATGAAAATCACATTGTCCACCATAATTGGTGAGACATGGCCGCTCTCCGCCGGTTTGTTTTTTTCAAACGTCTATTGCCGAGCTATGTCCCGCGGACGAACTTAGCCGACCACATATTCTTAAAAGGCGCTAAAAGATTGACTTTTATACAAAATTCTAGCTTGATGTTAGTCAGACATTTTTTTGCACGCTATCTCCTGGACTATAACATGTTTGAAGATAAATACCCATTCAAATCAAATGCACATAATGATAATTTCTTTTATAAGTTAAGACAAAAAAACAAGGTACAGTGTCAAGTTTAAAAATACACATAATATAAATAAAAAATTTTTACTGCAATGTTCTTAGGCTGGTTTCAAACTGGGTGACATTTGTCGTAGTCACGACAATTAATTATTAATTATAATTAAGTATAATCAGTGCTCGATTTCTAGAAATTGAGGTGCCGGAACTGCAACCTACCCTCCCCCGGGATTCCTCCTGGGGTCCTCCCCCGGGAAAAATTTCAAAAATAAATGTTCAAAAACATCATTTTAAGCAGTTTTAGGCATAAACCCACACTCTTAGTGCAAATCTTAGTGCCGATCATTTTTTTTTTTTTTTTTTTATTTATCAGAGAGAGAGAGGTCCCGGAACGCCGTTCCACCTCAAACAGAGCCCTGAGTATAATTGTTTTAATTATACGTACGAGGGTAGGCTGAAGAGTAATGCACACATGCTTGTAGAACGCAAACGAAATGATCTTCAGAAGCACGCCAGGCGGATTTGGAAGTGACATTCCTCTTCTATATGCATGCTCAATTTGAAGGCCATGAGTTCATCCAGTGTATTTTGAGAAGTGCAAGTTTGGATACATGTTCTAGTGATAACACAATGTTATCTGACTGCTGAAAAAGTTATTCCTACTGGGATTTATCATCATTTAAATGGTGTATATGGTGGCCATGCTGTTAATAGGTCTACTGTAAATCAATGGGTAGTAAAATTTTGTGCCTGCAAGCCTCGAAAAGCCATAATTGTTTATGAACCATGCAGCGGACATGTGATCATTGCAACTTGAGCATTGCTAACTTGTCGACAATTCGATTTAAAATTATTTGACAAAATGAAGCCGACATGTTCCCTAGATATTCCAATATGGTTTGCAAGATGCTGTCGAGTGATTCACCGGTCATTTCAAATCAAATTGTAGAGGAGTTTGCAATGATTATCGTCTGTTGCAGTGATCAGATGTCTGCTGTGTGGCTCATCAACAAGTAATGGCTTTTCCAGGTCACAAGAACAAAATTTATCTACCCATCGATTTACAATAGACCTTTGTTCACGTTCTACAAACATGAGTACATTACTTTCAGCCTACCCTCGTATTAAGCATATAACTTTTGTAGTGTACTTTTAGCACATAACTTGTATTTTAACCAAATACAAGGTAAAAATGCCTAAACATATTCAAACAATATAATTCCTCATTCCCACCTACCTTCAAATTTTATAAACACCTACTTACCATACTTATACCCTCCTATAATAATTTATGTAAAAATATTATTAAAATAAAATATGATTGTTAATATTTTTGTTTAATAGTCACCCAAACTGAACATAAAATATTGACTTTTGATGAAAATAACTGAATGGGACATGTTAATGTACCATTGAATTATTAAGTAAAGGAATTTGCATATTTTGGAGATATATGATTAAATGTATTGAAAACAAAAAGATGGATTTAAAAATTATTGAAATATTTTTAAGGTAAAAGAAGAATGTACCAAAAGAAAATTTTAATAATTGAAATTTTAAATAATATTATACTAAATTTGACAATACAATGATCAGGATATAAGATTGGAAGTAAGGCTTAGTTAGAGATGAAGCTTTATTTATCAGAGCTTTTCCTCAGTGAGAATAAGAAGCATTAGTAATTCAATTAAAAGTAAGATACAAAATATTTGTAGATGTTTTTTAGTTTCACCTAGAAAATTATAATTAAACATTAATCAAACAGTTATAATGTAGGTTACTTTTTTAATTTCCCGGATAAGAAAAAAGGGGTATAATCTATTGAACATAATTTACCTTTAGTTTTCATTACAGTTTATTTACTCATACTTTTCATTTTAGGATTTTAGATCACTAATGATGCTCAGAATGCCTGAACAAAAGTTCTAACATAATACATCTTTATCTAACCTAATTTCCAGAAACAAAAATAAGACCACCCTCTCTAAAAATCATTAAAAAAATATATATACATATCTGTATATGGGAGGTAAAGGGCACTATGTGCCAAATTGTGAATTTTTCAGGAGAGCTATTTTATTGATTTTTTAATGATGCATGGCGTATATGTATGGCCATACTGATAAGACTGGTATATGTAAGGCCATACTGATAAGACACGTAGCTCTCACACTCTACTAAGTGGACTATACCCAGGGCACTATCTGCACATAGTGCTAACTTATTCTTAATTCTCTGGGGGTGAACAGCTACAAGTCCAAATAGTGCTCTTTACCTTCCCAGCATGTCGGTTCAAAGTGCTTTTTCCAACTGGCTAAATCCGTGAGTTTTAGTTTTAGGACATAGTGCCTTGTACCTCTAAAAAAAAGGGGGGAAAAAATAAATAGGAAACTGTTAAAACCTCAATTTCATAAAAAAAAAAAATGGAGATAGTGCCCTTTACCTCCTATACACAGAATATGTAAACTGAATTAGTTGATTTTCAATCAAGTAATAAGGTCTCAGCTTGTCTGTAACACAGACCTACCTTAGGAGGATCAAGGCTGATTCACACAACTCCGAGTCGAGCTTTGGTGAGATATTGTTTAATGGAGTCATTCACAGGCCACAGAACAAGCACCCTCCCTTTCCCCGTGTAAAGGGAATGTCTACAATGAAACTCCATTAGGACAATATCTCTCCCTACCTCAACTGAGGTTTGGCTTGTCCCCGACTCAGCGTTCCCCTTCATTAGCGAAATGTAGCCAAAATTTAATTATACACTCCACAATCATGCAAACTCCTTGTTATCATCAATTAGCCATAATGAATCATTGATAACAGTATGTCAAGTCAATATTCATCCAGTTAATGTAAGGTTAAAAAAAAAAACTAGTAAAATATTTTAGTATGTAGTTACATACCAACATATTCTTGTTCTCCACTTAATGAATTGAAATCTTGCACCATGAAAGTTTCTGTTCCTTTCCAAAGTACCAGGTTAGGGTTGCCTAAAGCTTCAACAGGTCTTTGGTTTATAATTATATTAATAATAATATAATTTATACAACCATTGAAGCTTAATAGTTTCAATTTATTCGTTTAAGTCATAGTATACATATTTACAAATAAATTGTAACAATTTAGCTGAATTAACTTAGTAGAAATGTTAACTCAGTTAAATAGTATTAATAAAAAAATAAATAAATAAATAAAAATAAAAAAAAAAAAACAATTAAACCTTAACAAAAGTGGTTGGCAATGATTTAAGAGTTAGCTGATATATGTATGGGGTACAAATATGAGTATCTGGAATAAGAGGAACAAAAGAAAGCTCTTTAAGGCCCTCCCCCCCCCCTCTCCCTAAAGACTCAAATTCCCCCCCCCCTCTGAATTTTGAAGTCTCTCTTTAAGACTTCAAAATTTACCTTTCTTCCTTATAATAAATTTGAAGTATTATAGCTCTCTTATTAATAAATTTATTATATTTAACACAAATTGTGTTCTCAGAAAATATTTAATTAAAAAAAGATAAAATAAAAATAATTGAGGGGAATTAATACAAACATTAACTACTTGAGTTCTCATCAGTAATCCACCTATCTTTCTTCTTCATTAATTATATTACTTAACTTGAGAAATGAGAGCATTGATAGAGGTCATACCATATGACTAAGTGAGTCTTACGTTAGTCCCTGACATCGTATTTAAGGTCACCGCTGATTTTGCATGTCTTGTGTGTTAACAACACGAACACACAAAACATGCAATTAAGCTAGGAGTCTTTGTAGAGGGTGCTATTATAATGTAATATTCAGTCAAAAGAATTTTTTTTTCATTCAGTAGTCAAAGAGAATTTTGTGGAGGAGGTAACTGCAGCTTTTTTTTAGAGATCTGTGTATGAAAATATATCTTTGAAGAATTTCAATATGTATTAAAAAATGTATAAATCAAACTAAATAAAATAAAGTTAGTAAATCAAGTAATAATGCAATTAATAAAATTTACTTGTTTACCCAAGTTATTAGATAGTTTACCTATTTCAATGTTATCTCCTTAGTACAATAAAGATTACATAAAAATTAAATTTCCCTAATTAATCAATTATAGGTAACACATGGCTATAATTTGTATCCAATAAGTTGAATTTAATAAATTATCCTAATTTGAATTTAAAAAATATCTTTTATTATATAATAAATAATGTATAATATGAAAACTTTAAAAAGAAACTATCTCAAATGAATGCAATGGTATTTAGAAAATTTGTTAATAGGATTTACAAAATGTGTATAGGAAAATAAACTCATAAGTAAAAAAATAATAATCTGCAACAAAACAGTCTGGCGTTAGATCACACTAAATAGTTTTAAGTTACTGCTGCAGTACTGGGTGACACAAGGTCGGCGTGATCTTTTAGCCATATTATATTATGGAGTAGCTACCTGTTAATTTCCCAATACTGGGTGAACACAACACTGAACTAACAAAAGCGATATGACACTTTATTAAAGAGACCTTAATAAAATAAAATAGAACTATGTAATACTTACTTTTCTTCTTAAACAATTATTATGTATCAGAGTATTTTGATTTAATAACCACAGTAAATCCTTGTACAATGCCCTCACATCTAAAAAAATCCATAATATGAATATTAAATAACTGTATTTAGTAATCAGGATGTAAGATAAAAGCATTTTATTTTCTATCTTGGACTTGGAGGAATCTTGTTTATCTACTTCCTGGCAACCCAAATACGTAGATAAAATCAAAAAACAACAAAAATAAAATAAATAACCAATAAAAACAAACACTAATCATACACTTAGATTTAAATGTAGAGATTAAGGGTTATTAGACATTGTTCCTAGTATTCAATTTTATAATTATTATTTACAAATTATTAATAAAATGATGTTGATGAAGTAAAAGAGAGGAAAAGGGCATCTAAAGTTTTCTATTATGGTCTGACAATAAAAATAATTTTTAAAATATTTTTTCTTCAACAACATTAGTTAGATTAATCTACTAGTAAAAGAAACAAAATAATTTAATTAAACCATTCAAAGGATCCATTCATTACAAAAAATATTGAAAGAAACCTGTTCCAAAAAAATGACTTCTTATGTCCTACAAGATAAAATTATAAGTTTTATATAAAACTGTGTCTACACATGTGCATTACTTCATTACAACTGTTTCTAACTCATTTCAAAATACCTAATATTAAATAAATAGCCAAAGCTATTAAAGGATGCATGACAAAATAGGAAATGGAACATATATTTGCTTTAAAAATATTTAAATAACCAACCTAATTCATAAAAAATGATGGCCATAGTCCAAGAGGGGGATGCAAAATGAAGTTAAGTTGAAATTATTGCCACTTTAAAAAGCCAAAGTCTGATTAGGGGGAGAAGATGAGGATAGTGGATAAAACATAAAAAAAACGTTGACCAAATAATATAAGAGAGGTATGCAAAGGGTTTTTGTCTAGATGGGATTTTTTTTTTTTACAATGTCAGGTAAAAAAGTGTAGGTGGAAGGAGTGTTATTAGCAAAATCATGACAGACATTTAAGTCTTGTTTGTACCTCTTCTGACAAGGGTCTGATATTCTGAAAGCCTTTACTTTGAGGAACAAAGATGGAAGGCAGATTTATTTTTTAAACAGTCAGTTCTTATTATAACACCTTAAAAATATAAATAAAATTTTCAATTTATCTTGCATCTTTTGTCTATTGAGACCACAAATTAATTGCACACACAAAAAAAATCTAGAATGACTTTAATTACAAACTAAGCAAACAACACCTTAATTTTATTGTTAATTTCACTGAAGTACTGTCCAACTTGGTTACTCAAGGGAAATTATTTTCCAATCAAAGGTAAATCAAAAATAGTGCATTAACACAACATATCTCGGATTTCAAAATCATTACTCAAGAATATATAGTGATACATATAGAGTATTAAAACTAATTAGGTGTAATCCAGGTAAATACTAAGAAATATGTTTCAAGTGTAAAATTAATAATTCTAGTGCAGTGAATTAATATGTATAATATATACGAAGGCATGGCGCATTGTTCAACTTTGCGTTTGTTGACATTTTGTTTAATCAATTAGGAGAAACCACGCCGTTCAAAAAACAACGAGGAAACTAGAATAATCAAAACAAAACATGACCACTGATCAAATAATAATAAATTGGAAGTGTAATAGCTGTCATTATGCCCTTTGATGCCCAATAGAGCTTTGCTGATATAAATAAGAATATTTGTAATCGGCTGTTTACACTTATAACATGAAACGTTAGAAGTTTTGAGCATAATTTCCTTAAAAATAACTATTATTCAATAACATTCTGAGCTTTAAAAGAGTAATTCGATGTTATGTATATACGTGGTGAACAAAATTGTAGACAGAGTTCAGAATCATAAAAGAAATAATTTTAAATTAGCTTACTTGAATCGCCGATGAAAACGACAGATTTATCCTTCAACAGAGCTGAAACATCGCTCGAAGTGAATACGTCAGCCATAATAAACTATTCTTTGTCTGGTATTACTCAAATAATTATTTCATTTAACAGTTGACACTATGAAAAACAGTAGACAATCTGATATGCAAGCAAAATGTGAATACGAAACCAAAGGGTCGGCGGGTGTTTGGCGGCGTCTGCGTTTAACATAAAATTTATATTCCGATGAAGCATAACAATATGTTGCAAAGAAGAAGGGGGAGAATAATCAGTGTCGCCAGATAGTATAAAAATAAATCTTAACTTAGATCAGAGATTAGAAAATTAGTACCGCCTTTTCTGAATTCGATTTAAATGTAAATAAAATAAAATTCTACAATTATTTTAATTGGTTATTTATACTCAAGAGATTATTACAATACTATTTTTTTCCCAACACAATTTTTTTCTGAATTCAAAGTGTTAAATTATTTTACGTTTTTTTTTTTTTAAGTTTTGCGCACACAGGGTGCTTAAAAAAATCTACACTTTACAAATATTTGTTTTTAGATTTCATAAAAAAAAAATCTTATTCTGAAAACAGAGTGTTGCTTATAATAATAATAATAATAACTTAGTAGTGGTAAATAATTTATTATTATTATTATTATTTATTATTATTATTAGAGAGTTTAAATAAAACGTATTTTTGATTGTCGTGATACTTTAATTTTATCGTAATAACAAAATGTCGTATGTTATCATAATTGAGTTTAATTAAAACGTAACAAAAGACGTAGTGAAGTGGATACGTTAATCAGGATATATTTATATTTTTTGACAGTTTTGTTTTAAATTTGTCTTATTTTAGAAAATAAACACAAATAACGTAAAAAAATAAAGGAAAAAAGTGATACGACAACAGTGACAGATTAAAGTATCACGTCTTTTCACAGTACGATAATTTTATACGTACGCA
>KZ651422.1:432754-459252 GCA_001010745.2 Gerris buenoi | reverse complement strand
CAATTTTCCGCCCCTAGGCACTATTTACACAGCCCCCCCCCCACCCCATTTAAAAAATTACCTACTTACATTTATTGACAGTTGTCAAACTGATTTTTACGTAGCGTTACAAAAATATTTTCTTAATAATATATAGCCTGTAACATTATGATTTATGTTTTAATTTGATTAATTTGAAGGTAGGTGCATTGTACATAACATAACCTATTAAAATATTTTAAATAAGAAATTGTGAATTTCTGGTTGAATAGGTACTTGACTTTGTAAATTGTACAACACGTCAGAACAAAATATTTTTACAGTACATGGTGACCTGCGATAAAATGTCTATTGGTCAAATGCTAGAAAAAATGTCGTGTAAGCATATGCCCATATCTCAATAGCTCTAGCTCTCGAGATATCAATGTCTTTATTTTTTTAAAGTGCTTCGCGAAAATTTTCAAAAAATTCCTAATATCTCAAAAACTAAATAAAATAGAGAAATTGGGCTAAGGACGAATTACGAATTTTAAAGAACATAAATAAACCTTTCAGAATCAATCATTTGTTTCCAAATTCTTACGTGCAAAGCTTCTTTTAAGTTCTGTTGCATTCAAAAATTTGGATTTTTAAAATTCGACCGCGAAATTCCTAAGCGTATTTCTCTTTGAGGGGTGTTAGAAGTGTGCGGTGTTTTCAGAAAAAACTTCTTCGTTTTTATGTGGGTCGATCAAGGGTAGTAAATAAATTCAATTAAGGAGAAATATTCTTAATTTGGCTATATTCTGCCCCAATCCGGGGCATATTAATGCCTAAAAACATCGAAAAAAAATAAATTGGTGATTACTAATCAATTTTTAAAGATTATATTTTAGAGTGTAGAGAACTAAAATTGGTGTAATTCGAATCTCTATAAGATTTGCTTCAAGGAGTATTATGGTAAAAAGCATGGTGTTTGAGTGTTGCAAGGATAAACGTCAAAAATTATGTTTTTAGGGTCTTGTAGATACTCCTCAAAACCCTTTATGCCGAGGGTGACGAGTCCGTCTGTCCGTCGCTCTTTGGTTCATAGGGCCCGAACCTTTTAAGCGAAAGTGCTGAAATTTGAAACACTGTAGCAACTTTTTGACCAAACCGCAGGAAAAATATACAGAAGTTTAAAATTAAATATGCGCCTGCGCAATTTGAAAAATGTGGTAAACTAAAAAATTTATAAATCACAATAACCCCAAAAATCGGTATTAATAACAAGATAAATTCATTTTTTTCTGAATTTATCATCGCCCCACCATAAGTGTTGTGGTTTCGTTCTGGAAAAACTTTTTTTGCATTTGTACTAGAATTGGTTGTGATCCTGACCAAAAAATGTCACGTCTGGTAACATTCAATCCACCATAATTAAAAAACTAGTCCGTTGATCTTAATCTTTAATTATACCACTTGAAAGCTTGGGAAAAGCTGAAGTTTTTTTCATAGTAGTTAGGTTTGTCCCTTCTTTTAATCATCGTTTTTATGTGGGTCAAGGGTAGGATCGTTAATGATCCAACTATCTTCTTAAGATAAGGTAAGAATTAAAGTCTTTGCCTTTAATTTCAGTTAAATTTTGTATTTTAAATCATTGTAACATGAACATGTTTTATATCTTTCATTTTTCGATGTTTTTAGGCATTAATATGCCCCGGATTGGGACAAAATATAGCCAAATTAAGAATATTTCTCCTTAATTGAATTCTTATTTACTACCCTTGATCGACCCACATAAAAACGAAGAAGTTTTTTCTGAAAGCACAATGGAAATTAATATATTTATAAACATTGTTCTGTTTTAATCTTTTACATTGATCTTTACAAATTGAAATTGTAACTATATCTAAAATATTTTTATTTATTTATTGTATTGTATTTATTACATGATTTGTTGAATTGTTTTATATATTTATATTTAGAAATATTTATTTTATTTTATAATAAGCAAAATATCAAACTAAGGATTGATTAAATTATATATATATTTGTGAAAAATAGGTATGCTAAAATAAGCTTTTAAATTAGTTTTTTAAGAACTCCCTCTCTACGGCGCAGAGCGTTAAGCTCTTTAGTAGAGACGGGAACCTTACTTATAATTATAATTATAACATTGTNAAAAAAAAAAAAAAAAAAAAAAATCACCATCAACGCTCAATTATAAAGGTAATTACCTTAGTAGATTGACTAATAAAGTGGCAGGGACGTAGAATTTTGAAATTTCACTGTAAATCAGGGGAATTGTCGTGCAACGCTGACAAGAGGTGGCATTAAAAAAATTTATAAAGTTTCCTTCAAGGAGTATTAGTGTAAAAAGCATAGCATTTGAGAATTGTAAGGCTAAACGTCCAAAAATAGTGTTTTTTGCGAATATCTCGAAAACGAAGCTGTTCCAGGTCCATTGAAAATTTTCGCATAATAAATAAATCGATATAACGAAACTATTGAGATATGGGCATATGCTTACTCGATATTTTTTGTTGCATTTGACCCATAGAATCTGCCAGATTCTTTATGAAATTTTATCGTGGGTCACCCTGCAGAGAAAATAATACTATAGATATTTATTACACTAATACAAATTTTCATAGCTAAATAAAAAAATAAACAAATTAACCTAGTGCAAACGTGTTGACATATTTTAATTTACTTATATATGGTTAAATTGGTTTACTACTTAAGTTAAGGTATCCTATAAATTGGTTTTCTTCTTGCCCTTATTGCTGAAAACTCGTCTATTAGGTCGTCAAGCAATAGCTCCGCGGCCGCTGCCGTCCCCTGGTGCTGCCGCCCCTAGGCACATGCCTATAGTGCCTAGTGGGAAATTCGGCACTGCCTGGGCATTGATAAAATGAACATAATATGTACCAAATTTTAACAAAATCAGTCATCATTTACTTAAGTTATCGTCATCGGTCGATTACTATCTTACCTTACGTCATTCAATCTTCCCCAAATTTTGCACATAGAAATAACTAAGGTGAAGAATACAGAAACCAAAATAATAATAATAAAAAAACAAAATGGCGTCATATTTCTTTGCTTTTTAAGTTTCATCGCACACCTATTACCCTAATTTTGAACCACTTCCCGTCATACAATCTTCCCCATTTTTTGCACATAGAAACAACTAAGGTGAAGAAGACAGAAACAAAGGAAAAAAAAAAATTGTACATAAGACCAGTTTTCAAAAATGGAATTTTTATATTAATTATTTTTAATTCATTCTCGGGCTCCAGACGCTGTATAATCTAAAAAAAAAAAATAAATAAAAATAAAAAGACTTGGTGAACACTGTTGAAATGAGTTTAAATAAATTGGTCAAATAAGATAATAGTCTAAAGTCTAAAGGAGAACTTTTTGTATGAGTTTGCCGAACCAATTTTCGAAATTTATTTTAGAGATATGCGTACCGCGAACCTACTAAAATAAGGTACTACACAAGAATTTTATAAAAAATATATATACCTATATTTGTAATTAAATATAAAATATATTTGTGTAATTTGATAAACATATTATGAATTACGAAATAAAGTAATTAAAAGATAAAGATATCACAATAATCTAACAATCCATAAAAAGAAGGATGGAGAAGCATCCGAGCGCAACTAAGAGCAATAAAAAGTGTGTACCTACACTAAAAGACTTACGTCGAGACGTGCGCCTCATCTATTCACCTGGCAGGAACCTTCTTACATCTTCGTGTTCATCCTCCGTGACTTCTTAAGGCTCGTGCCTCCATTTTGTTAAGGAAAAAATCAGTGGACCCTGAAAGACAGTGCGCTGCCCACGTGTTCCCGCCTTCACGAATGGACGATTTGAGCGGGAAACAACGGCACGCGAACGAGCAACAGTTGGTCAAAAGAAATGCTGTACTTTCCTGTTTTGGGATAATATGAATACACAATAGATTGGTCATGGTATTTGTGCTGGTCAGCATTGCCTGCAAGCCGGTTTTTTACTAAAATTTGTATAAGCTTGCCTTTGTATATTAACTATATTGCCCCCTGAGTTACTTCACCACTGACCAATTTAGTAAAAAAGCTCCAATAATAATATAAAAATTTCTACTATTAAAATCACCTCCAGGAATTAAAATACACAAAATACAACACTCATGTAACAGTAATACATAAATTAAAGACATAAATAGTATTGGTGAGGGCTCTTAATAGGTGACAAATCACCTAGAGCGAGGTCTCAAACTAAGTTGCCAATAAACATCGTGCTTACATAATTGTAATTTGTTATCGAGATTCTTACAACTAATTAATTTATACCATTTATATTATATTTAAGTAATCCTATATTAACCAAATTTAATTGTTTTGGTGTGCTTTGTCAGTTTTTGTAAATATCGTTAATTGTTAGGAAATTTTTTTTTTAATTCTGTAGGTAGATTATACGGTTTTAAGCTATGTTTAAAAATGATTTCGGCAATTGGTTATAGTCCAGTCGGTCCGGGGTATGTGGCATGTCTTTGTTTTTTGTCTGTATATGACATAGTGGAATTAGTGAAACGCCAACTTGTTACGTTCTTGTTCTTGTACAGTAAGGGCGATCAACTAATATAGTTTGTCTTTCTTTTAAAAATAAATGGTTAGATTAGTTTTTTTAAAACAAGAAGTAAAGTATTAAGTTCAAAAAAGAGTTGTTTCGAAGGATTGCGTCTAGGTTTTTGAACAAAATTTTCGGTAGTATATTTTGTTCTACAGTTCTACCTCTAATGAGTTTGTATGCGTGCTTGCAGCTCTGCCCCTAGCTATTAATCAATAAATGAGAATAGATTCTGTCAGAACATGATTAACCAGTTTTTAAAACTGATAAAACTGAAAAATCTCTCAGTTTGACAAAAGCGTACATAATTTTTTTTAACTTTTGAGACTACAGCACTGAATTGCTTCCAGATTAAAAAATAATCTACAATGACTTCGATTTTTTTCTTTCTTTTTATTTAGGTACTCTTTCAATTTCTGTAGTACATTGGCATACAGAACTGATAAGAGGAATTGATTTTTGGTGTATACAGAACTGATTTTTTATTAATAGCAGGGTTATGTCTGTTGCATATAGTTGGTCGTGCAGTTTCAATTTATGGTGACCTGGTGGTTGGCTTCGTTTGACCAGTGAGAAAGTCATATCTTTAGTTTTTTCAAGATTTATTGCCAGTATGTTGTTATCAAACCGCGTCTTTACTCTTGGTAGGCACTTAGTCTTTGGCTTTACTAGCCAATTAATGCTTTGTTAAATACTTCCTCCCAGAATGTGCCCCTTAAATGTAATAGTGTGTCATCTATCTTTTGTAAAATCTCTTACATTTTTAACATCAATGCTTTTTACAACTCTTTATAGGTGCACGTTTTTAAAGGTTTTCCCCACTTAGATACTTTATTTCTTTGGATGAGGAATTATAAGTTATAACTTTCCGGATTAGTGCCTAACGTTATTCTTCGCTAACACGTTAAGTCCGCTCCTTTTCATCTTTCTTTAAACCCTACTTTTTCAGATATCTATCACCTGCTCAAGAGTTCTTTACCTGTAATATTATTACAACCCAATGTATAGTTTCTCTTTTCTCTACTTTATACCACAAAAGTTAATAAAATTTTTATTATTACAAAGTATTAATAAAAATGATTATTACTATTGTTAATATTATTGTAAGTAAAAAATGTTCTCCAATCATTAATGAATTAAAAATGAATAAATAAAATGAAAGATAAAATATTGTTATCTTATATGAGGTAGTTTTGGGGTTATAAAAAGGGAAAATCGGTGTTGCCATGTTATATTTTTTTGTAGAACAGGGGTAGAGTAGAGTATTTTTTTTTCTGAAGTTGCATTCAACATGGGGGACCAATAAAATCGTTTTCCTCAAAATTTTCCCGCCTTTTGATTGTGCCAACTCTAATCTTATAGACTGTAATACTCTTTGTTAGTAATCTTCTTATCTATATTTACTAAGAAAGATAGTTTTTTAGATCGGGATCTCTCTTAAATCAGCAACGAACATTGACGAGGCAATTCAACAACTAACTGAGCATACAAACTACAGTCTGGGACACGAAAAAGTCAATACACACACTCTGCTAAAAAAGACAATACATTTTTATTACCCACGGACATAATACTATTGATAACTCAAAAAAAACTTGCAAGAGCTCAATGATAACTAATTCGAGACACACTTGAGTACAATATTGCAAGTAAAAAACTAACTAACTTACTATGACTCTATAAGGAAGTCAATAGAGGAAATTTACTCTGCAACTTACAGATAAAAAGACAAATCACTTTGGAATGCAACCAGAAGAATCCTTTCCCAAAAAATAATCCCTTATTAAACTTCTTATTCACTCCTGGGCAAAGTCAGAAAATTAAAAATCCCGTCAAGTACTTGCCAGCAAGTTACTAAAAGGGTTTCTTCGGTCATAAGAATTCATTATTATTTTTATTTTTTTTTAAACAAAAATATCTATTGTTCACTTTTAAGAAACAAGATGTGCATGTATTATTATTCTTTACTATCTTCGGTATGCGCTTATTGAATTCTTTTAGGGATAAAATAACCGCCATTTTGGAAACACGATATACTTTTGTGAACAAAATTTCAATACCTATAAAATGATACCCAACTTCGATTTTTCAAATCACAAAATTTTTGTGGCCCCCCTAGTTACGGCCCCCAAAAAATTCTAAAATTTTACTTTTTTTAAATCAACCCCCGGAAATTATATTGGACCACAGAGGTATTTATTTATGTATTTTTGCCTCATTTTTGGACCTATTCTAATGGGGTAGTGCAGAGGGGGTAAATTTTGGGTTTCTTTGAATTTTTGGGTGGAAATGGCCGCCATTTTGAAAACGCGATACATATTTGTTATCTAACTTTCAATACCTTTGCAATGATACCCAACTTGAAAATTACAAAAAATGTAAAATATTGCGATCTATTCGCAATTGATCGCAGATCGCAGAAATTTGGAGTGTTAAAGTTCGCAATAGGTTTTCTGTTTTTGGGCAAAAAAGTTTAACTTATATACCAAATTTCAAGTCTATAGCTTCAGTAGGTTGGGAGATATAATCCAGGATGCGATGGACGGACGGGCACACTACCAGAAGCATATGGGTTTCTAGGACGACCTCGAAACCCTAAAAAGTCTTTGAGGGATGTCTTTAAGGGATGTCTTTGCGCAGCACCTTAAAAACCTATTTTCTTCACATCCTGACATAATTTACCTTGATCATGTAAACCATATAAACAAAGACCTCTTGTTCCATCACAATTTTCTCCTTCTCCTAAAGCCTTAATCCCTCAGATGTCATTAAACACCTTCCTCCACACAAATCTCCAGGTTAAGACCTTATTACCTCTGAAATCCTTAAACACCTTACAAAGAAAAGCATTCTTTTCCTCACATACATTTTTAATTCCGTCCTTAGAACTACCAAACTCAGTGTAATTTTGCCTCAATTATTATGATCCCTAAACCTTCAAAACATCCGCATCTTCCCTCATCCTATCGTCCTATAAGCCTTCTCCCAGTGATGGGAAACATTTTTTATGCAGACTTCTTCCTAATCCCACCCGTTCCAATCTACCCTTTACGTATTAACTTATCCTTCAATCCTTTCGTGCAAGTTTAGGATCATCATTTCATCTGCCCTGTATGTGCTGGAGTACCTCAGGACAGTATCCAAGGACCTCTTCCGTACCATTACCACTTATGACATCCCCCAACATCCTTCCTCGGTTCTTGCTACCTTTGCAGATGATAAAGCTCTATATCTGTCCACAAAAACCCTAAAACTGCACCCAATAATACTCAAAGCCACCTTCTCCTTCTGGAATCTTGGTTAAGAAAATAAATAGAGAATCCAGATTAACGAACAGAAAAGTCTTTAAGTTACTTTTCCTCTTCGTCATAGCACCTGTCCTCCAGTCATTCTTAACCAAGTTCTTATTCCTCAATCCAACACAGTCGGCATTCGGCCTTTTTTTCGGACGACTCACTTAGCAACATTAAACAGAAACTAAATGCACGGACATTTCAAGACGATTTTAAACTCAGATAAGTCGGTGTTTTGAACTTGGTTTCAGGCGGAGAGTACGGTAATCACTCGGCTAAAACCGCTCAGGTCCCCTGATTTTAATTATATTTATTAATTTCACAATAATTCAATCAACTTTATCTTTGAAGATGCGTATTAGTACAAGTTCATGTAGGTGTCATCCCTAAAAAATGTTATATTTTAAATCAAAATAATCCTACAAAAGGTAAGATAACACCATTTAATTATAATAAAAGTTACGATTTTAAAATTGCTTTAAAGGTAGATAGCTGAAATTGTTCAATAATGCAAAAGTTTACTAAGGTTATTTCATTCTTATCGAATAAATAACTAAAATAAGTAAAGGACCATAATTATAATATAACAAAACTATTTAATTCAAGGACGAATTTTTTAGATACTAAGAGAGAGCGTTTCGGGTCGTATCAATATGAATAGCAATTAGCGGTAATTATCATATTATAATTTTATTTTTATGTAATGTCATGTTTCTATTTGATATTTTGAAAAAGGATTTATAAGTATTACAAATAGTAATTTAAGTCTAAAACATAAAGCGAAGATGATTTATCTAATAGATAGATTTATCAATCTATTTGTATAATTGGAAAAAATAAAAAGGAAGTGGGGAGTTATTGAACTAGCCGTTAGAATGTATCTAGTGGTAATATTAAGCTGTCGTCTTAATAGTAATCAAGAATTTCTTGTGACACCTTAAAAGTCTTAACTTTTGGGGGATATTTTTTAGGAACATCTTCAGCATAAAATCTCTGCGATCACGAAAATTGTTGTAAGTTAGAATTTTAAGTCGTTCAACATGTTACGCTCTGAAATATACCTCTCCAAATTGTGAAACTAATTTAATATAAAGAGTTCGATGTTAACTTCATCCCTAGATTTGATGTGCATGTATTTTGTCATAAAAGTCCATTTAAAACATTTTTTGTTATACATCGACTGAATATACCTACTCTTCAGAGACGACCATTGGTGCTGTAATCCTCTTGAAATGAACATACTTAACTTATCTAGAGTTTGGGAGAAGGAGAATCTATAAACTGAACAGGGGGTTTGCATCGTTGGTTTGTATTGTTGTTCATGAAGCATGACGGAGGCGTGGCAGCCTCGTGCCTCGTCCATTATAGTAAACCCATAGCCACGCTTGGGCGAACTCTAGCCTGCCTCATCCTTTCCAGACAGACTGTCAGAGAAGAAACCCTTCAAAACCAATGGACGACCAACCAAATCAACGGTACCCTTCACTCTCCCTATATGGGATAAATAATTTTCTTCCAAATAAAGTTAGTTTATTTTCATAGCCATCATGTATTAATTTTTTTTTTAACCCAAGACGTTTATGAAATATCGAAAGTTAAAGTGAAATATAAATAAGCGAAGTTAAAGTGAAATATCATGTTCGTTAAATATCGAAAGGCCAAAAATGTTGAATGAATTGTCACAATTTTACTAAATATTTTTCTCGTTGTAAGTAGGATTACTTTTGATGTAACAACATAGTAAATAAATAAGGTTGATCTAAAGCCTATTACAATGATTTTAGTTTTCTACTTTGTGTTTATTTATATGTCTTGATACTCTAAAAGGTATCTTAAGAAACCAGTTATTTATTATTAGCTCAAGTTGAATCATTCTAGAATGAAGCATTGCATACAGATTAAGATAGAAAAAGGTTTTCATTTGAAAACTACTTTGTCGTTTTGAAGAAACGTCTTAGGGAATCATTCGGAAGAAATGAAAGTAACGCCTTCCAGTTTCTTAAACTAAACATTGGTTGGAACAAACTATTAAATAAAAGAGATTTGTGATATGGGCAGGACGCCTTGTGAAATTATAATGTAATCCGTAAGTTAAGAAGAGGACTGTAGACTAGGGACCACCCTAGTTTACAGGGAGCCAAATGAGTCGTTGCCCTCTAACAACTGATATTCTGTGGTATTATATAAAAAAGAATAGGGGAGTATCGACTGTGAAAAAATTAAATAATATTTTGGTGGGTAGCGAGGATCAGTCAAAAGTAAATAAAAAACACAATGTTTAGTTTACCGACGTTTCGGAAAATATATTTCCTTCTTCAGGGTAAGATTAGGAATGGAGCATTCCTAATCTTACCCTGAAGAAGGAAATATATTTTCCGAAACGTCGGTAAACTAAACATTGTGTTTTTTATTTACTTTTGACTGATCCTCGCTACCCACCAAAATATTATTTAATTATATAAAAAATCGAACTTTACTAGTTGACTTTTAAAATCTATTTTGAAGATATTTTTTTAAAAAAAGTAGTTCCCATGTGACATGAAATGTCGCATTAATTCGAATGAATTTGGTTAAGTTGTTGGTTCTGTTATTTGTACAAAAATTTAAAATAAATGAACATTGAAAGAGACCTCATTTATGTGGCTGGGCGGCTACTTTTCGCAGGGTGATCTGAAAAAATTATTTCTTTTGAAAGAAGAGGAAAAATAAATTATGGAGGCAAAACAAAATAAATAAATAAATAACTTCCTATTTATAGAACGTCTTTACACTATCTGATCTTCTTCTAATCGGCCAACATACGCCAAAGGGTTTTTCTTTGTTAGTATAAAACAGTTATTATTATCATATCATCACTACAGTACTCAAAATAGCTGTTAACCTGCTTTGCATATGACTCTGGGTTAACCATATTGGCTTTTCATTCTCCTCGAAGAGGCCCAACTGAAGTTCTTTTTTTATTAATTGGTTATGGCATTTTTTAAAATTATATTGATCCAGGTATATAGGAGGCAGCTTCGTTAGCATCCCAAACCTTGTCTAGATCGGTCTAGCCAACTCATTAACGGGAATCTTGAGGGGTTTTGTGGGTGGGCACGAGCCGCTTTATATAAATGACGAATCGCTTCTCTCCGGGTATATAGTTTGTTACTTTACTATACGAGTTATAAAGCGTACGATTCCATTATATAGACTAGAGGGTTGACTTTGCTTCCAAGCTAGTGGGCCACCGTTACGCAGCTGTCTCCCACCAGATGACTCCCTAACCTCCAGACCCTTGATTAGGTGAATCTTCACTTTCCCCCTTCATGCCCCGACAGTTGGTACCATTGACTATAAGACTGACACGCGCCAAAACCTTCCCTTTTTATAAGCACCGATATTTTCGAGCCTTCTTTTTTTTATAATTCCAAGGTTTCGTACAAAAGAAAGAAACGCTATATTGATGGTTACTTCGTTAATGAGGATTAAAAAGCTAGAAAAAACGGGTTCCGTAAACTTTTGAGAGTCTTTTACAAGAGGTTCCTTAACGAACAAATATTTCACTACCACTTTGTTGAAGAAGAATTGTATCCTTCCGGCATCGCGCTTTTTGTTTGTTATTTCAGAGGAGCGCTAACGAACACACTTATTTTACCTTCCTTCTGTTCATACTGTTTCATGAAAACCTCATAAACGGTCAAACATCACCGTCGTAGGTAAAAGTTGAATTCATACATTAAAATATCCAGCGAAGAAAAGGCATCGAACGGGAAACGAAACACGTGTTTATAACAATAACATCTCTTTGAGTCCTCAAGGATAATGCAAGGACATAAAAGAGAAAGATGTGGTAGTCCACCTTATGTTTACGAAACAATTATTTTCCAAGCATCTGTTTATAGTATAAAAAATGTCTAAGCTGCTATATATTATTCTGATTTCATTACTGCTATTATTTAATTAATAAATAGCATATATTCAACATTCAGTCAAGGAAATAAGATTACCCCTTCCGATGACTCATCACGTACCTATATACCTCTGAGAAAAAGACATTTTTAGTGTAATTTGTTTGTTGGAACTTACAAGCAGTCTGATAGACATGAAGATTATACGAAAATAGCCTCTAGATTGAATTTTAGCGTTTATCCCCCATATCGCAGGCCAAATATCATAGGTTAAGTTATGTTCCTGAAGGAAATTAGTAGCGGCATCAGAAAAATCAAAGTTAGTCGAGTGCATAGCTGATGTGTAGGTATCATCGGCAAGACAAGACAAGTTGCAAAAAAGAAATCGAAGAATAAAAGGTTTAAATGGATTGTAAAAGAGGACAGAGTAATGTTTTTTTTTGTGCGGTACTAGCTTGAATATGGCAATTGAGCAACAGGATCACAAGAGGTCCTCGGCACTTCTGACTATTAAGATAGCTGTTTAAGAAAAAAAAAGAAAATCTAAAATTTAAACCTCTATTATAATGCCTGCAATATGCGGGTACTAGTGGCATTAGAATAATTAGGACACTTTCACCTCTAGCTTGAAACGTTTTAGGACTAAGACTGAACTTCTGTTAGACAAAACCCTTTATATTATACTAGCTGAATACCCGTGCTTCGCTGCGGGATGTTTTATTTTCAATTTAAATTATTTATAAACTACCATCAAGAAACATTTAAATTATTTTACAAAGCGAGAATATCTAGATTCCACCCCTCCCCCTTATTTCTATACCCCCTCCCCTTTGATGAGATAATTTGCTAATATCCCACATTAGTAATTGATTCAGACTACTGATAAAAAATTATTAAAAAGGAAAAGAAGGGGTATTTTCCTTCTGTTTTAATGAGACAAACAACTTTAGTAAATACATTTTTTTAGTAAAACGAACACCGACACTGCTATGAAGTGATAAAGATCGCTAAATTTATTAAAGCGGACCAAAACGATTAAAATAAAGAAAACAACGTTTTTACCGATATCTTACGTTCTAACGTAACGATTTTAATGAAACTTTGTATACATCACCTATAGTACAATTGAAACAAGCATGTAAAATTCCAACCTGATACAAGCAGAATTTTTTGTGTATTATGCCGCATTTACACATTCGCACGATTGACGAGGCGAGGCGCGAGGCGAGCCGCGAGGCGATTGTGTAAACGACTCACTCGTCATTCGCCTCGTCAATCGCCTCGCGACTCGTGGCGATCGCGTCAGGAGCGGTCTCTCTAGCGCGAGTCAAAGGGAAATTCCTGGAAGTCTAGGGTTGCAACGAGTCGGGAGGCGAGGCGAACTCAGTGTTTACACACTCGCTGTTCATTTCACAACGAGTCCTTCTCTTTATCACGTGTTTTTTGTTTGTTTTTTTTCTTTTTTTCTTTTTAATCGGAGAATGGAATGGATAATTTTTTTTGGAAATGTACCACGGTGAACCAGCTATTTAGGACCCTAACACCCACTATATTTTTTATAATATAAGTATAATATGAAAGTACAAAAATAAAATATAGATTAATGCTTCTGTAATTAATTGGTTGAATTGACTGATATTTTTTGGTAATAAAATATAATGAAGTGATATTAAGTACACATAAATCAAAACACTCTGTTAAAAAATAAATAAAGTTATATCAAAATTATCTATAAACTTAATACAAAGTTTATATATCTAACTAATACAAAACGTATATACAAATTTATATAAAGTTTATATATAACTAATATAAAACTTTAAATAAAGTTTGTACGTATATAAATAATATAAAACTTTATATAAAGTGTTTATATAACTAATATACAACTTTATATAGTTTAGATATCACTAATACTAACTTTATATATCTAATATAAAAGTATATAAAACTATATAAAGTTAATATATAAATAATATAAAACTTTATATAAAGTTTATATAATAACTAATATAAAACTTCATATAGTTTATATATAACTAATATAAAAGTATATATAAACTTTACATAAAGTTTATATATATATACCTATATATATATATAAATAAGAAAAAACTTTTCATAAAGTTATATATAACTTATTTTATATAAACTTCCACCAGTGTGATTTTATTGTGTGTACTAATTGCCAGTGATTGCGTTAGTAGTTGAATTAATAGAGAGTTCCGGCGAAGCACGAGGCGAGTCGCGAGCGCGAATGTGTAAATGGCCATTCGCGTTGTGGGGACGAGTGGAAAAATTAGACTACGACTTCCGGCGAACCGCGAGGCGAGTCATGAGCGCGAATGTGTAAATGCGGTATTAATGATTTATATTTTTTATTTTAATATTTAATTGGAGTAATTTTGCCGACGGGGTAGAGAGGACAGTTCTTCTTCGTTCTATAACCATCTGCTTTAAATATAAATTTATGATTAACTTTTTTCTGCAAGTTAGTTTCTTTTAATATTGTCTCTTTTCTAACTCCACCATGTATAAGCAGTTATTGCTGTGATTTTATAATTTATATTTAATGAAAAGCGTAAGGAACTTCGTTCCTACCGAGTGTCCCACGACACCACACGTATTTTTTTTTTTTTATAACTTATTCATAAGTATATTTTTTTAACGATCCTTTAAAAAAAAGAAATTAGTCCGAGATAACTCAGACAAACTTTTTCATATACTAGTTCATAGTTACTTAGCCCAGTGTTTTTCATTTATTAGTTTTCGTAATGCACATTTAATTATTACTGAACATTTCATCAAACTTTACCATAAAAATAACTTCTCCTGGGCGGAGAATTGAACCCGGGCTCTCTCCTTCCGCGTTTTGAGCTTTTTTCTCAGGAACTAGATTTTTCCATTTTACCCCCCTCCTAAATTAAATATGACAAAACCGTATATAACAACAATTACTGTACTCTTAAAGAGCTTTTCAACGGTATGCATCACGAAGGGTATTCATTACTTTGACATTTGTACCCCGTACCCCTGTGCACCAAAATCAAAATTTCGCAATATCCTTTCTTAGTGGGTGTCTATGATATAAATAGAGTATATTATAAAAATTTCAAGTCTCAAGATTCAAATTTCAAATGATTCAAGATCAAATTTCAAGATGATTTTGCTGTACGTTGATTCTATGTAAGTCAATCAGGACTTAGCAGCTTATATTAGAGATATAGTCGGACCTCCATATAACGAATCTGATGGTTCCAGAAAAAGAAATTTTTGTATAGAAATTTCGTTATGTAGAATTTATTTTCCATTGAAACACTTCTAAGTAGAGAATTTGCGGGGCATAAAAAAAAAATTCGTTATATAGAGATTTTTGCTTTATTGAAGTTCTTTATAAGGAGGTCCGACTGTAGCTATATTTTTCCATTTTACCCCCCTCCTAAACGAAAATATGAAAAATCTGTATATAACAACATTACTGTACTCTTAAAGAGTTTTTCAACGGCATGCATCATGAAGGGTATTCATTACTTTGACATTTCTACGGGGTACAAAATACCCTGGGTACTAAAATAAAAATTTCGCACAATCCTTTCTTAAAGGGTGTCTATAATATGAATAGAGTATATTCTAAAAATGCCAATTCTCTCGGTTAAGCCGATTTCTGTTCGTTGATTCTATCTATGTCAGTCAGTCAATCAGGACTTAGCCGCTTATATTAGAGATATATTGGTAACGCTAAAGAATAAAAGTCACAAATATAATATCGATTAATGAAATAGCAAAAGGTGTAAGTGTGATTTGACGATAAAACAAACGCCTGAGAAAAAACATTTTTAATGACGATATTTTTCCTTTTTTAAAAAGCGAGGAAGCCTTATTTTAGATATGCCATCTAATTTTAAATGTCATATAACTTTTTTTTCCTTGTAATATATTTAATTTATTATGATAGTTGTTTATTTTGTGACCTTATTGATGAATCCCTAACGAATTTCCCACGACACCAAGTTGAATTTGAGGCTGCAGGGGTCTCCAACCGCCACCTAATGTCCTTCGTCATAGCCCTGAACTTGTTGAGAGGGTACGCAGGTGTCTTGCCTACCTCCCCCTTATTGTTTACTAATTACATTCACTCAGGATGTTAACTATCTTCGACCAATAAGAAAACAGTATTCCCTACCACCCTGTCCTTGTAAGGATAACAGACAATCCTTGATCTTTTTTCTTACCAACTATTTATTTTTTTATTTTCTAAAACGTATTTCACACACGTGTTAAAAGTGGATCCTTTTAAACGTCGACATCAATATATCGGGTAGAACGATGTATTCTGCGCATGAATTGTTTATAATTTTATATTTATTTACCATTGTCTCTAGAGATAATAATTGTTGTCCAACTACATTATTCTTGAATTTCTACTCAACTAGCTCATCACCAATATTCATTCCCCTCTTTACTTTGTAAATATATTTTACATTAAGTTGTTGCTTATATTATTATATTTAGTAAGTTAAAAAATATAAAGAAGTGATTAATCCTCAAAGAAATTGCCATTAACTATATTAAATAAGCACTAAATACTGAAGCTATACAAGCTGAAATATACAACACTAATTAAAAAAAAAAAATCTCATCATTAATGAAAAATTAAATGTGTTGACAGAATTAATTTTCTCTCTTATCCCGCGTTCTTAAATTCAATTGTAACCAAAAAATATTATGCGGCAGCTAGACAATTTATTGCTATGCTATTAGCTACTGATATAATGACAAATATTCCTAGTACTTATACACTAACTGTTAGAGTATTTTTATAAATATTAGAATTCAAAGCTGATTCACATTTATGATTAAATTGCTACAAAGCCATAATTTGATGATGATTTTATTTTCCTTTTCTCAGACCTGAGAAAAGACCTGAAAGGGTCATATCGACCGGATAGTGTACCAAGACGCAGAGCGTAAGTATAGTGTATTCATTTCACTTAATTTTTCCAGTATCAAAACCATATGTACGTAGATATATTTTCTTGTAAATCAGTTGTTTCATGATTTAATGAAATTAGATAATGGGATAAGTATAATCTTTGATTCTTCAAAGTAGTTTTTTTTTTTATTAATTTTAAAAATACTAAATTGATATAAAAGGGACAACTTCAAGAAAACCGCGCTTAATTTTAAATATTTATTTTTATTTTTGTTTTAATAATTTTCGATTTAATAATTTACGATTTACTTATAATTTAGTATAATGAAAATTAAAAAAAAATTGCTCACAATAAAGTAATTTATAAATAATGTCATCACAACTTTATTTATTGAAGTAAATAAATAAATAATAAAAAATAAAATAAACAACGGAAATAAAACTAAATCACTCATTGGTATTTAAACATTACGCACGTGTAAACTCTTATCTATTATCAATTATTTAAAAATCAATATAGAAATGAATCAAGCAATTACCTATCATTATCGTTATCAATGCTTATTATTTTTTGTTTTATTTCTCTAAATGAAATTAATATCGTTTAATGACGTTATAACTGATACACTTATTAATTATGACTACCAGAATTAATGAAGCAATGCCATTAAATGAAACAGCTAGAAAACAGCATATTTATAAACAATATCGAGTTGCTTTTCTTATATATAATATTAACCAAAAAATTTCTCATATAAGTAACATATTTAATAAATATGTTACTATGTTACTACTACAAATATAATACTGAATTTAAATCATCGTAACAACTTTTCTTTCTTTTTTTCGAACAATAATAATATCGTTTCTTCTTCACACATGCACTCCAATGAAATTGACTTGGTACGAAACGTTAGGACCTACAGACGCAATCACCACTCAGTCCTAGAAATTATTTGGGAATCAATACAGCCCATTTTCATTCTAGCCCATTTTGTTCTAGTAACATACATTTTTGGTAATTTTGCAAGCTTGAAATTTTAATTCCCATCCCAAGGAAAAAAAGAAAATTACTACATAGATTATAACCATGCCCACTGCCCCGCCCCCATACTTCTCTCCCTCCTTTTAGATAAAAAAAATTATCAGAATAAAGGTATAAAAAATAGGTGTGATGTCGCGGGGCACCCCTTAGAAACGAAGTTCCTTACGCTTTTATTAAGTACAAATTATAAAATCGACAAATAATAAAATAAATGGTGGAGTTAGAAATGAGAAGATTAACATTATCTAACTATTTGTCCTTAGCGGAGTTAAGGCAAAATTAAAATAAAAGCATTTTCTTTATCATTGAAGCAAGCGCCTTGCAACACACATGTATTGAATATTGAGAAAAAAGTTAATCATGATGAGTTAATACTTAAAGTAACGAGTCCCTAGCCCATTTACGTAACAGCCTACTCCATTTAAAATACATATTATAAAATATATCACTTCACTACACAAAAATTTCTGCTTTCATCAGGTTTAAATTTTACATGCCTTTTTTAAGTGTACTTTAGACGATGTGTTTAGTTTTATTAAAATCGTTACATTAGAACTTAAGAGTTCGGCAAAAATGTTGTTTTCTCTATTTTAAACGTTTAGGGCCTCTTTAATAAATTTAGCGATCTTTACTTCATACTTCATAGCGATGGCGGTGTTGTTTTACTAAAAAAAAAAAAAAATTATAAAAGTTTTTCGTCTCATAAAATAGATGAAGTTGGCATTTTAGGAAGCGGAAACATTTTTTATAAAATAGTCCAGTAACTTTATACATCACAGTATGCGTCAAATCCGGTAGTTCTGATTTTCTGCAGACTTGTTTATGATGTTAGCCTATTGAATAATCCAAGTTTGTGACCTCGAGCGCCGAACGCAACTTCGTCAAAAATCGAAAAAATCTTTATTTTTTCGATTTATACATGATATTGCAGTAGTAGATATCCCAGAAGACAACGATCTGTCCGATGTCGAAATAGAGGATGATTGGGCACAAGACTTCGACGATTCATCACCACCCCAATAAGTCGATTCAGATACGGGCGAACCTCAACAGGAACTTCCAAGAGGGCTGAATTAATTTTGACCCTGATTATACTATCGAAGCCCTGTACTTTTATGATGGGATGTTAAAAAAGAAAATTAGAAGTGTGAACGATTATGTTTAAGCTAAGCTACGAATAATGAAATAAAAAAGATAAGTACAAGAAAGGTTAATAAGTTTATTTGTTAGGAGTGTGAGTAATATTCGAAATCAAAAAATTAAATTAATTTAGCCCTCTTGGAAGGTCCTAGTTGAAGTTCGTCCGTATCTGGATCGGACGAACGGATTAGAGTGGTGATGAATCGTCGAAGTCTTGTGCCCAGTCATCCTCCATTTCGACATCGGACAGATCGTCGTCTTCTGGGATATCTACTACTGCAATATCATGTATATTGTCACAAGACAAGGGGCCCCGCTGCAGTGCCTGCAGACTGATGCGCATTTTAATCCTGCCTTCCTGCAGCTGCACGCGGTCCCACAACCCTTCGTATAGCCCCAAGAAATCATCCGCAGAGGTGTTGTGGGGCTGCATCTCTACAAAAATATATTGCATATAATTGCGAAGTTCGAAAAAAATGATAAACTTTGAAAGGCTTTATCTCGAAAACTATTGGGTCTACAGAGACAATTCTAGTATCATATTGTAGCAAATTTAGTCTACTTTAAAAACGTCCTAAAAAGGTTTTTTCAAAAACTAGTTCTTTAGGGTTATAATCATCACAATTTGAAAAAATAACGATGTTTTCGCGGTTTTTTCGATTTTTGACGAAGTTGCGTTCGGCGCTCGAGGTCACAAACTTGGATTATTCATTAGGCCAACATCATAAACAAGTCTGCAAAAAATCAGAACTACCGGATTTGACGCATACTACCCCATACTTTCGGGCGACAAAGTTACTGGACTAAAAGTTGTTTGTCTCATTAAATAGATGAAGTTAGAATTTTTTCCCGTCCTAAAATTCCTATTTCCCATTTCAAGCTTATATACGTGTGCGTTGCGCGAGAATATGCTTGGACGGACGGATAACGTTGTCGAACTAACTTGTCCTGGGAGTTGGTAAAATGAACATGTGTACTAAATTTCAACTAAATTGGTCATCATTTAGTCAAGTTATCGTCATCGGTCAATTGCGTGACGGTTGGTCTTGTGACGGTTGTTTTTTTCACTCCCGGGCTCCAGACGCTGTACCATATAGGGAACTTTGTTCCAATTCCAATAAAAAGGACTTAAAACTAAAATTAAAGATGTAGGTATATTATGATTGTTTGTATAATGGAATATTTAACAAATACTGAATAATAAATCTGAATGAAAAAGTAAATATGGCTTATTTATATGCTTGGGCAGTAACGCAATTGTTTAATAAATTTAATGATTATTTATACTATGCTCAATGAAACAGGGATTATTGAATTTGCGTATTTTTATAAACTTCAATTATAATATTTATAAATGTTATATACTTACTTTAGCCATACTTTTTGTATTAAACTCAAGTAGCAATTTATAAAATTAAAACATAATTAATGACTCTAATAATGAAAGTCATTACATATGATTGTGTCACCAAATCTTCAGTTAGACCGTACAAGGTTTGATGTTAAACAACCCAGCTTTAAACGCAGACGCAGGTGCAACCTGGTTTCAATATATTTGTTAGCCTCGACTTTGAACTTAACTTAGCTCGTGCCACAGTTAGTGAAGTATAGAAATGAACTTAATAAGTTAATAAAGTCGATAAACCTTCAATCAGGAACACACCATATCCTTGATACAAGCATCTGACTTCTAATCAACAATATTATCTAGAGAGGTTAACCGATATGTTCTCCTTGATCTTAACGCCACATATCACGTATCAACAAATTTGCGCCTACTAAAGAAAACTGAATATAATTTCGAAACAAAGATGTATCATTTTAAACGATTTTATCTTAAAAAATCATAGTTTCAGAGGAAACAAAGAAAACCTGAAACATCACAAGCATTCAACTACAACTACCCAACTCTGGTACCTACTTATTAAATAAAAATAAAAATCATCTTTAGCTAAACCTACGTATTCTACTTAAGCAAATCTGAACACCCAAATTATAAGAATTATAATATTCAAATTAAGACAAATTTAAAATGTAGTTACAATGGATTTCATAGATTTTAATTTACCTATCGTGTGTGCAAAAAAGCTGTCTGCCTGAAAAATAAATTTAGCTTATGGTTATGGAATGTACTTCATTTAATATATAGCGTTCATATTTAAAAATATAAACGCATACACAATATGAATTTATGCTAAATTTTATGACCACTGAAAATACTGAATAGCTAATAATAGATTCTCCTCGTAACACATGGCGTCTAGTGAGACGGGAGAGTTTACAATTTATTCACTGTTTTAGTGACATTGATTACATAATTTTGGGGTATGATATTTCTGAACATGAAAGGCAGAAAGATTAATAATTTCTCGTGTCCATTCCATAATTCCGAATAAAAACATTTTATAAGGTTATATAAAAATAAAAAAAGTACGGCTTAATTTTAATATCCTAGATAATGTTATTAGCTTACAAGCAAGTTGATTATTGTAATAGTGCTCTTTTTATTACATAAAGATAAAATATTAAAAAAAATACATTTAAAATAATTATATTTTTTATTTATTAATACCAAAAGAAAATTGCCAATTACTAAAACTGAATGAAAAGCAGTACAAAGATAATAAGGTAAACAATAATCAATTCGTCTCTGAAATAAGTATTTTAATTATTTTTCAAAAATAAATAAGTTTAGATACGGATAAACTTGATAAATGTTTTACCGACCTTAATAAGATAAGTTTCCATTAATATGTTGACGTCCTTATTTATAATAATTAATACATTTATTTTCATAGCTAAATTAAAAGATAAATAATTAAAATATTTCATTCAAATACGTCATTTATAATAGGTTTTTTTATTATGTTTTATTATAAATTTTTATCAATTATGACTTCTTATTCTACTTTTATCCTTATAATATAATTAACATATCCAATATCCACAGAGAAGGTGTTGAGTTGGAGCCAAAATTTACAAGTTCTTAGAACAATAGAATTTAAAACAATTATTTATTTATATTTGATCATGTTGACAATTTACTAATCGAGTAATTTTATTAAATTGAATATTTATACAGGAATACTTTAAATAATAAAACAAATAAATACAAGAAATAAAATTAAAGAAATAGTGAATATCAAGGTCTGCAATGTCTCACGTCCTTGTACTTTAAGATAAATTCTTATTTTATCTTATTAACTTAAGTTTTGTACGTTTTTTCCGTTCAGTCTGATGACTGATTCGGCAAATAATTTTTGATTCCGGTATAATGGAAGGGGTTGCCGTATGATCGAATACATAAATACATGCCCTGAGGTCGGAGGGGTGGTCAGAGGGTGGGGGCAGCTTGTAAGCCTTGGCAACTTTGCGCAACGGCCATGGACCACCTGCCACCCCACAACTTTTAATTTAAACTAACCAAGGAAAAAAAAAATACATTTTTTAATTTTTATTTCATTTTGACACTTGATTCGAAGCGTTTCTTGGTGAGTACCTCTCTCTTATTAGATTAATCTAAAAGTCTCATAAATGTTTAAGACATTTAGCAAAATTAAGAAACAAATTATATTAATTTAAGAGATGAAATTTCTAAAAATGAAAACATATGATGATTTATATTAAACCCTTAAAATATTGCTTCCTATTTAAAAAAAAAAATACACACGGTAAAATTAATATATTAAAATGTATAAAATACAACTTCAGAAAATTAAAAAAAAAGTTTATATCATGAAGTTTAGAATCTGATTAAAAACTGTAACATCCACTAAGGCTAAAATCATTTAGCACAAGTGTTAACTTTCAAGACCTACATTGCAAGTATAAAAAAAAAAAAATAATAATTGATAGGAATACAACATCTATAGCTAAAGTAAAATAAAATTTACTTCTTGCTATATTAGTGGCAATTTAACTATATATAATTAATAAAAGAGGACATCATATTACGTAACAAAATCAATTATGATTCTAATAATGTAATCTATATACAGAGTTAATACATTTTTTTTCTATTTGTTCATTTTTTATGAGTTAATTCATTATAATTTTGCTATTCGCAATGCAATACAGTTGCAACAAGTTCATTACAAATTTCGGAGTGAAATATAAATAAACTATAGAATTATCAGGGAGTGAAAATTCACTTTTAACGGAGTAAAGTGTTTAAGCACATAAAATGTGGTTTTTAAATACAGCTAAATTTGGGGTTAAAGCCGATAAAAGGCCGTGTTTTTTATTTCTGTGATGTATAATGTTACAGAGTCAAGATTTTGTTAAAATTGGCAACCCATTTTAAATAAATAATATTTTTATATACGAGTAGTTATCCTTTTAAATACTAATCAAAATAACTAAATTTATTTAAGATAAAAAATAAATAAATACATAATATATAAATATGTATAGGATGTATATTATAAGTTGAAAACATCAACAACTTGTCATTTGAATTCGTTTGATAATATTGAACGAACACATAAAATATTTATACATTTATTGTGAAGATTTCACTCTTAAAAAAATATATATACGAGAATTTTAACCTACGAAGTTTGTAGATAGTACCATTTTGCCAATAAATAATAAATACATCGATTATAGGAAAATAAGTAGAATGAATTAATTATGATTCCCTTGCAGAGGGTGATCCAAAGAAGGATCGTATTTAACTTAAAACTTAAAATATGCATTTAAGACCTCTAGAATATAAAAAAGAACTTTTATTCTTCAGTTTAAAAAGAAAAACCCACTGGAATAATTTATAACCAAAACCCTCCTAAAGGGTAGTATATTTGTTCAAGTCATATTGAATTCTGATATTTTGATTAAATAATTTACTTGATTAATCTTTAAATATGTAATCAAAATTTAAATTTACTATAATACAAATTTTCCTAACACATATTTACATTTGTTAAACATTTACTTAACCCATATTCTCATTAGTAAAAATTTAATTAATGTAATAAATTATTTTGTCCACCATATATAAATATCGAATTTTAAAAATTATAAACATAAATAAGAAGGATAATGTGAAAACTTGAAAGCACGTTGTTGTATACAGCATTGGTAAATTATTCAGATCAATTTTATTTTAGGGGAATTTTTAGTTGGTGACAAAAATAATTTGTTAACATGTAATAAGAATATACTCACAAAAAATCTGTAACATTAAATTAGTTTATTTATTTTATTTTCTAACGTTTTTGGATTATACATAAGTTTACCTATACCTACTTTGACTTTTTATATTATTTTTATTTATTACTATATTGAAACTTAATTGTGGTATTGTAATATTTATTTATATTTTTGTTCATTTTAGGCACTGGTGATGGCTGAAAGCTGATTTTGAAAATAAAATACATATTACCTTTATCGGTTTTGTATATTATCAGGTGACCCCTTTGATTTGGAGTAATATTCAAATAACTAACCTATCAAGTTACAAACTAACAATTACCTTATTTTCGGTCTACTAACTAATTTTGTACTTAAGATCATAAAAATCACATTGCTCATTATAATCGGCGGGTCATGGCCGCTCTCCACCGTTTGTTTTATTCATACGCCTATATTACAAATATATGTCCTTCAGGCGAACTAGTTAGCTAATTTAGTTAGCTAATTTAATGTTATTTGCAGCATTTTACCTCCGTATTTTTTGGGGGGAAGTCTTTTCCTTTTTACGTAAATAGCATGAAACTTTTCTTTCCTTCTTCTATTAACTTTCCACTAATTGTTGTTGACAGGGTGTTCATAAACATTACAAGAATGACCTACGCTTTTCACTAACAGAATATTTGTATTTTAGGGTTACTTGAAGATTGAGGAGGTGCTTATTTCATCTATAAAACTTATTTTATCTTTATGCTAAACCAGTGATTCTCAACCTGTGGTCCGTGGACCACATGGGGTCCGCGGGTCTGTTCCAGGTGGTCCGCGGAAAGATTAAGAAAACAACCTCAAGAAACATATTACAAAATTTAAGAAGATATTAAATTAAAACGTAAGCTTTCCGTAGTATTATAATTAAAAAAAAAACATATTAAATTAAAATGTATACTTTCCGTAGAATGAATACTACCAAAAATCTTAAAAATTGAAATTCTAATCGATTGTACAAGGTAAAGGTACTAATTGAGTACTTTATAATTATAAGCGTTAATTCTCGGTCTTGTTCTAATGTCATAAATATTGATATCCTAGATTTGTAGAAATATTAAAGGCTTGGATTCGGGACTATCTATCGGTTACGACAGAAGAAAATCATTCTCCTGCGTATATAGCGCTATACTGAAAATGTAGAGGCCCGTGGTTCAAGTCCCGGTATGGAGTCTATTTTTCTCTGTCTGTCTCCCAGTGATAACAATAATTATAATTTGAGTTAAAATTAAACATATTACATAATTAAATGTATCGGATCAAATATCTACAGCTAATAGAATTAAATTTCGAATAAAATACGACAGAGCTAGTCCGAGGTATAAATCAGAAAAGGCGTCACAGAGTATAAGGAATCAAGAGGTCTTTCCTACCTGGAAGTTTCTAAACTTTTACACAGGGCCTTCTTTTCTATCTAATTTCATTAATCCTTTTGCCTTTGCTCTTGCTCCTAACACTGCATTTTTTTGTCGAGGTTTGTCGGTAAATTCATAGTAAAGCCAAACCCCTCTACTTACCCCTACTATCTATAAAACATAATTTTTCAACCTATTACTTATTTAATTTTTGGAACGAAGTTCCTTATGGCACGTTTTGGATCCCGGGAGTGAATCCGAAAAAAACGACCAAAGTCACCGTCACAAATAACGGTCAGAAAATCACCGTCACGCAAAATCCGTCACGAAATCTACCGATGACAATAACTTGAGTAAAAGTTCACCGAGTTAGTTAAAATTTGGTACACATGTTCATTTTACAAATGCCCAGGCTAAGTTCGTTGGACAACGTTATCTGCCCAAGCGTTCACGCGCAGCGCCCACGTAAACGTAAGCTTCAAAAATGTTAAGACGGGAAAAAGTGTTGTTAAGGAAGCCTGTTACTTGTTTTGTTTATTGTGGTTATATATGTCAAAAGTCACTTATTTCAATCTAACATTCTTTAACAATCGTATTCTTTAACTAATTTTTTTCTTATATTCAATACATATTTATTGTAAGATGCTTTAATGATACAAATAACACTTTTCTTTTAATTTTGCCTTAACTCCGCTAGGTACAAACAGTTAGTTTGTTTTAATTTTGTCTCTTTCCTAACTCCGCCATGTATAAGTAGTTGGCAATGTATACGTACTTAGCAGTACATTTAATGAAAAATGTAAGAGACTTTGTTCCTACCGAGTGTCCCTCGATTCCACACGTATTTTATTTTAGTTTTAGTCAACACACAACGCTTTACTGTGTCAAAGACTAGTCATAGTTGATTGAGTTACTTTTCTGTTTACAGTTTTTTTCTTATCCTGTTTACATTGTGCAAATTAACGTTTGTTCTATATGTACCTTTAGGCACTTTTGTAATTTTTAGTAGCTATATAAGTGAACACATGTGGATAAACAAATTACATAGTACCTACCTGTATAATATGTACATTTGACTACTTTTAAGCCAAATATTGACAAGTT
>KZ651422.1:419252-432503 GCA_001010745.2 Gerris buenoi | reverse complement strand
ATATGAGCTTAAATACAACCCCTACTCGGTGTTCTGCCATCATGACCACATAAATAGGTAGGTGATTGTGTGAAGGGTTGGCTAATTGGTTGTGAATGCTAATTATAAGGTTTTTACAAATGATGGATCGACACACTAACCCCTTCGGCAGACCTAGGCCCTTCAAGGCCTGTTGCGGCAGTGAGTTAGTTAGCAATTAGATTGTTTCAGAGATATGATAAAATCAAAAACACATCTAGTCCATCTACTGAGTTATTCAGTAATTTCTCGTTACTAAGAACTAGGAAGAACTAATATCTAATAAGATGAATTTTGTTAAGTTTAACGATGAAAAGTAGTTCAATACGTCATATGAGTTCCGTGAATGTTATCTGTCAATTAGAAGTTCACCTTGTAGTAGTCACGAAGCACCACGGCATCGTACTTTTTGTCAAGTACCGCTAATTGGTTTAAGGCAAGCACACGAAGATTAGGTACTGCAAGAAAAAGAAACAATTATTTCTTACAATATTATAGAAAATGACAAATATATTAATCAACTTGGCAATATATATAAATATTATATAATTTATATACTATACTATTATACATATCAACACACAACATTCATCAAAATAAGTTTGATTAAAGTATAAAATCAATATCATTAGAACACTATTTGGTATATTAACTGTCATTACTCATTGCACTTTTTATTTATTTTAAGAGGGTGATTTAATATTTTATTTTCTCACGCACTAAATTCGTAAGAGTTTTTCTTTTACTAAGAGAAAGGTAATAAAAACTAACATTATTGTCGTTTTTTTTAATGGGCGTAGGTCGGTTAAACAACTAACTGAAGGTTGTATTTTATAGTGTCGAGTATATTGGCAGCGCAGTGTTCTCTGGACGACGTGCCTTGTTAGATGGGGGTTGAAATGCGGGCGAGAGAGGAAGCGAAACGACGGTTAGAGAACTCGACATACAACATCTGCAGCGATGACGACATATAGCCTACAAGAGAACATCCCTAAATTACTATCAACACACTCTGTAGTAAACAATATGAATCAATTACATACCTTTTAATCTGTGTTAAATCTAAAAGTGTTTAGTTAAACTCCTTGAATTTAATATACAATGAGGATTTTAAGATAAAAATTAAAGCCCAAGTTTTAGATGTGAAATATTCTATCGCATGAAAGCTTTCGCTCAGACCTTTCGCATCATTGAACATAAAATTATAACGATGAAGTCATATATTTATAAAAGTATGCGTATATTGAGAGAGATGTGTTTGTTTGGATGAGGAGTTGGTCTTCGTTAGGAATAACGTTAAGACATCTTTCGGCCAAAAGCTACTTTCTTTTGTTTCAAATGTGGCTTTAAACTGTCAGCTTTAGTGGCGGTGAAATGTAATATGATAGAGAAAGAGGCAGTGTAGGAGTTGAATAGTTGTAAGTTGTAAAGTAAGAAAATACCAAATACTTATAATACCACTTTCTTTTTTCTATCTTTGCTCTGCCATGTCCTGCTGACCTCTTCTAACTCCGACATATATACATGTATTGTATTATAGTGTGTCTTTATTTTCGCTCTGCGTGTTCCATTGTATTACCTATTATCCGGATTTTGTGTTAGATCGAGCTTTAAACTATCCAGTATGGCATGCCAGAAGAAAGAAAGAAAAAAATCGGTCCGAGAATACTCAGACTAACTTCCTCATAAATAATCTCAGTCCCAGATCCCATAAAACAAGAATATGTTGATATGCATACAGATGCACCTATAGAACCTTCAAAGTAAAGTGAGAGTCCCTCCCGGCACTACCCTCTACTCCAATCAAAACTATAAATAAATATAATCTTATCACAATTAATTAAAAATTTGCTTAGTATTAAATATTTATTACATTAAGCTCGCTTTAATGATAAACCTACCCGATGCTTATAGTTATGTTAGAATATTTTAGATAACTACAGGTGCTGCTGTTTAGATGTGAAATATTCTATCGTTTTTGTTTTCAATTTTCATCAAAAAAAATTTTTTTTTGAGTTTTTGGGGGGGAGCGCCCCCAAATTTGAGGCTAAAATTAATTTCTCAATTTCACCTTGGGGTATAATTTTTCTGAACAAGAATGCCAAATTTAAGAATGAAAATTTAAGTATTTTCTTACTTACAACTATTCAATTTTAACTCCTTCACTGCCTTTCTCTTTCTTCTTGCCTTTCTTCTTTCTCTTTCAAATTTAGTTTTACTGCCACAAAAGGTGACAGTTGAAAGTCAAGGATGCAAAGCAGAGCAGCTTTTTTCGACTAGCTTCTGGTTAAAAGACGTCTTATCAGTATTTCTAACAAAGTTAATTTACTCCTCATCAACAAACATTTCTGTCTCTTAAGCACATCCACTCATATTTACTCACAAATCTTGATTAAGTTATTTTTTAAACAACTCACAGCTTAATTAGGTATGCTTTGACAATTGTTATTAATTAATTGTTCAATTTAGTTAAAATATAATGACATAAAGCATTTAGCTCTACGATACATCAATTGCTTACAATAGTCATTTTAAAATTATTTATTATTGTCAAAAGTTATAATAGCTACTGAAAATTACTTTAAACGTTTTAATTGCAAAAAAACACATACCTAACTACCTAATTGAAGGATAGAAAAGCATGAGTGAGGGTTAATCTTAGCACCTATCTAAACCACTATCTATAGTAGAATTACAACTTTTTATTTTATTTTATTATTACTATTTTTTTAAACTAATATTGTTAATTGTTTTTAATTTTAGACCATTATTCAATTTGAATATTATTGTAAATATTCAGAAAGTTATCATCAGAATAACGTTCAAATTAATTTATTGACTAAATTTTATTATTATGGACTATCCTCCTTCATTTCGAATAAAAATTACAGAAATTAGTTAAACAAAACAATGTTGAATGTTTTGTTCCAGTTCCAACAATTTTAATGTAAACAATAATTATGAACTTAAATAATGTGAAATTTAATAATATGAGCTTAAATACAAGAAGAAAAAGAACCACTATATATATTTTTATATAGGCATAGTCAATATATTTCACTTGTATTTTTCAACAGTTCTGTACTAAGGAAGTTAAAGCAAGATTAATTGACTGTCGATTACTAGTTGTATTAACGCTTTTATTTCATGTAGACATGCTTTAATTTTAAGTTCTGTTTTGTTTCATTCTTCTTATAATTAGGAACGATCTTGAACATCTTGTTCTTATTTGTTTCAACCCTGTCAAGGAAGCATGGAATCTATTAACCTTGAAGTTGTGGACTTGTTTCGACAGAGCTACATAAAAAAAACCACCTGGGCTTATAATGTGAACTTATTTTTTAATATTATATCCATACTCCGACATCAGGACCAGCCTTCAAGCCAATGAAAATTAAAAACGAAACTTAAATTAAAAAAAAAGATTAAGTTCTTTTTTTATTTATTACATTTATATATACTAAAATAAAAATATTTGCCAAAGCATCTGCTCTTGTTTTTTTTAATTCACATTATATCGAACTTAATAAAATTATTGTTATTTTAAGGAGATGTACATTATAATACTCCTCATACTGTCCTCAGGTACCTATAGTCTGTTCCAAACGAGAGTTAGTTGACATCCCCGGAAAAACTAGCAAATGGGGGGGGGAGGGCAATGAGAGTTCGAGATTTTCCCGGACAAAAGGTCGGGCCAACTAGGCAAAGATAAATGTTTTTCCCTCAGAGAGGTTGGCCAATCTGTGTGTCCCTCGCTGTCAACGCACTCTCTTTTGGGACAGACTGTAGTAGGGAAGCCGAGGATAATCTCAAGCCTTGAAAAAAAGTTTTATTCAGAAGGAATTAAGCATTATTTTTAAAGGGATTCAAAATAGTAGCATTTAACATTTTTTATTTTTAGTTCAAGGCGATACATTTTAGCATTATACTCTACCTATTTGTTTGAAATACTGTACTTCCAAACCCTTAGTTTACCTTTTAGGCCTAGAATTAATTTTTTAGCAACGATTTTAATGCCTTTAGGTTTTCAATTCTCTTGACTGTATGAACCAAAGCATATAACCTTTTTCTTCTTCTTATATTATATTTGTATAACTCTATACGTGGGTTGAATTGTTTAATACATTTCCAAACATTTGTATTAACATTACTTAAAAATGATTATCAATAACAGTAAAACCTCTTTTGTTTACAGATGTTGTCTAGCGAACTCGTTCAGAGCCTTGGTAAAATGAGCATGTGTGCCAAATTTCACAAAACTTTTACATAAGTTATCGCTACACGTTTACACATTAAACAGACAGGATTCATGGTACCAAACGCGTATTCGCAAACAGGGTTTGCAAACAATCGCAAACACGATGTCCACACCGGACGCGCATTCTGAAACAACAGGTGTTTGCAAACGTTTGTCGCTGTTCCCAGTTATACTTAATTATTTTCTTATACACTGCATCACCATCATTTAAGATTACTATTTCTACAAAAATGAAACGCCAAAACATAAAGAAAATTTCATAAAAATAGAAATCTGTTCTTTTGGTGAAAACCAGATAAATATCAATGTATAATTTGGTTTTACGCGAGCCACAGGAGGCTCGGGCCCATAGGCGTGTGCCTTTATTTATAAGCTTAGAAACAATATATTTATTTAAACAAATAGTATGACGCATTTTTGAACTTTTATGTCATTTATATATTTATCTATTTAGTATGGTATTTTTAATCTTGGATTTATCTCAACTCATATATGTTATTATCTATCCTCTTTTTTCATTTACATAATACCAATAAAGGTTATAAGGGAGTAAAAAATAAATTGGAGAATAATAGTTTCATTACTATTTATTATTTAGTACCTATATTATTTGTTACTAGTAGTATTGTTATTAGTTGCTGAAGTAATGAATAATACGAATAAAAAATATACTTTTAAAGTCAAACCACAGACTGTTTGCGAATGCTCAAGGAGTTTGCTCAAAACGCGTCCACACCAAACGCGCACAAACAGCAAACAACCTTTGATGTACCGACTCAACCCGGAGCGCCCGTGCCGTCCACACCGGCCGCGCATCCCTGTTTGCATTAATCTCGCAGCTTAAGATGCTCGTTTCAATAAAAATATCATCAGATTTAAATATTGTTCATTGATTTTTTCAGATTTTTTTTTTATTTGAAAATTTTGCCTAAATGAATCGGAACTATATCTTTAGTTTGGTCAATAAACTTTTAACAAAAGAAACAGCTTCTGTTCTTTTTAATTTTGTAAAAAAAATAATAACACGGAACGCTTCAGTTTATCATGTTTAAAAGGCTCTGTGGTATTTTCGCATCCTTTTTATCCAGTTTCTTTTAAACTGGTTCAAACCGCAAGCTACATTTGTCGGACGAAAAAACAAAAATATAAGGGTCATGGGAAAAAATATATTTTTTGTTAGAAAATTATTCTTTCAGTTCCCTTAGAAAATAAGTTCAACGAACTTGAAATGGAGCAAAAGCATTCATAAAATCTTATTGTTTACATCTTTTTTGAGGTTTTATCAGAAAGAAAGAAAGAAAATAAAATGATGTGCTAAAATGTTTCTGTTTATTTTAGACAGGCAAATTGGGAGTTCAACAGCATTTGAGAAACTTTTATTCGCATTAGGTCTAACACCTGTTAAACCATCCTGATTATTTTCAATCTGTATCGCGGATTTTGGTACTGTGTAGTTGTTATAGGGTAAATGTAGTAGCTTTCTGAAGGTAGAGAGGCCATATGGTTTTAAAAGTGAGGCCAGTACAAAACAATTGTTAAATATGCTAAACACACACAGTCTGCTAGCTTTTTTTTTTTTTTTTTTTTTTTTTTTTAAAAAAAAANTTTCTTGGTTCACTAAAAAGCAAAATTGTGTAGCATTGTCGACAGCAGAAGCTGAGTATGTGGCTGCCTCATCTGCCGCTCAAGATATAGTAAATTTAAAAGGTATTATAAAAGATTTCGGTAACTTTGAAGTAGAGGTTGTACTGCATATAGACAACCAGAGTGCAATCTCTATGGTGAAAGCTTCCGAAAACTCCAAAAGAAATAAACACATTGATATCAAATACAATTTTATTAAAGATTTAGTAAACAAAGATGTTTTCCAAATTAAATATGTCAAATCTGAAGATAATTTTGCGGATGTTTTTACTAAGTCGTTGTGTAAAGAAAAATTAATTAAATTTAGGTTAGGATTAGGTATAAACTAATAGCAGTTAATACTTTGTTATTATTTATGGGTTAGCGATTTTCCCTTATCAGGTTCAAATCGAGGGGGAGTGTTAAGTTTATTATATATTTATATTTAATATAAATATATGTCAGATGGAAAAGTGGTTGTCAATGTTATAAATAAAATAATTGTAAACTAGTTTAAGTTGAATGAATATTAAATGACAATTAGTTAAAGAAGCCTAGAGTCTTTGTCTCAGTAATTCTAACACATACACGGTCAAACATTTTGCGCAAACATCATGTTTGTGTAAACATTATTTTTTAACTAAATTTCCCCGACATCAGGTTTGCGCAAACTTTTGCACAAAATGTTTGATCGTGTATGGGGGCCTTAAGTCTTGAGGAAAGTGAAGAGCAAGTCTTAAGTGATGTGAATAGAAAGTTTTGAGGGATATGAAGAAGTTTGACATTTCTCTGGCCCAACTGGAAAGTGTGTTAAGTGATTGTTATCTTAAAGCAAGGAATTAAAGAGGCAGTAATTGTTATCTTAAAGCAAGGCATTAAAGAGCAAGTTTTGACGGTAGTGCAGAGCAAGTTTTGAGGGATATGAAGAGCAAATCTTTAGGGATGTGAAGAGTTGGGGTTACACGGTCAAACATTTTGCGCAAACATGATTTTTTAACTAAATTTCCCCGACATCAGGTTTGCGCAAACTTTTGCATAAAATGTTTGATCGTGTATGGGAGCCTTAAGTCTTGAGGGAAGTGAAGAGCAAGTTTTGAGTGAAGCTAAGAGCAAGTTTTGAGGGAAGTGAAGAGTAAGTTTTGAGGGAAGTGAAGAGTAAGTTTTGAGGGGAGTGAAGAGCAAGTTTTGAGGGAAGTGAAGAGCAAGTTTTGAGGGAAGTGAAGAGTAAGTTTTGAGGGAAGTGAAGAGCAAGTTTTGAGGGAAGTGAAGAGCAAGTTTTGAGGGAAGTCAATAGCAAATTTTGAGAGGTGTGAATAGAAAGTTTTGAGGGATATGAAGAAGTTCGACATTTCTCTGGCCCAACTGGAAGTTGTTATCTTAAAGAAAGGAATTAAAGAGGTAACTGAAAAAAATAGCTGCGAGTTTATATTCTATTTCTAGGACGAAAATTGTATTGGATATTAGAGGGGGTGACCGACCGTTACCTTGAGTTTATAACATCGGACTCACAACTATCTGTACATGGTTATCACCTGAAAAACTGCAATGTTATGACTGAAGTCGCTAAAGCCTTCGTACGATATATGATTACACTATGTTTATTGTTATCACTTTAAGCTGAACCTAAGGTCATTTTACAGAAGTCTTAAGTAAGTTATTTTTTCATTGTACTATACCTATTAGGGAAGTGATACTGCTTACTGCTTTTAATCGTATATTCAATTTACAGGGAAGATAAAGTATTTGAAAAAGAGTTTACAAAAAGCGTATATTAGTCCTACGCAAAGATGGAATTATTATTTCAGGCGCCACTACCTGGATTGGTTATTATTATTATTATTTTTTTTTTAATTTATTTTTTTTTGTTTATTATTTATCTATATAAAATATGGCGATAATGACCGATCAAAAAATAAACCTCCATGAACTCGATCTAATTATTATTCAAACGAAGTAGCAATATCCCTTAAAATTATTAGCGAATGATGAAGGACACACCTGCACTCTGATCATTAAAATTCTCATATTCTATACTTCATGCTCCGAGTCAGCAACCTCGAGAAGGTCACACTATCAATATAATTATGATTAGGTCTATAATTATATTTTATTTTAATGCAATATTTCTAAATACAACCTATTAAGGTAAAATACCAACTGGACTTAACCTATAAGATAAACCAAACCTTGGCAATAAAATCATTGAATTAAAGTAGTAAATATTTATTTATCTCCAGTAGGAAGAAAAAGTTATATTTTGGATTAGTTTAGAGGGACTAAAGCAGGTCTTTTCTTCCCTGAATCAAAAAGTAGGGAGAAAAAACTAAGATTTTGGATTAGTTTAGAGGGACTAAAGCAGGTCTTTTCTTCCCTGAATCAAAAAGTAGGGAGAAAAAGTAAAAAGTAGGGCGAAAAAGTAGAGATTGCAACTTAATTATTTTATAAATATTTTTAAAAAAATATGTTANAAATAAATCATAATGCTGATCGATAATAATTATTATGTGTTATGCATTAATATCTAAAAAGATTATTTTATAAATATTTTTAAAAAAATATGTTACTCTTTTATTAAATTTCATCCTTAATATGTTTGTAACAGGTGAAAACGATTATGAAGAATTACACAAAATGCAGTCGTCCGCCTTGGATATTATTTTAATTCAAAAGTTTTGAATTTTTTTTTAAGGTACTTGTTTTATAAGGTGTTACGTAGTTGCAGGTGTTAGTAAAGTGGACAGTGCACGAGCCAAAGGCAGCTGTGAGGTCGGTAGCCACCTAAGTGTAAAGGCGAGAGGCCCGTGCCATACTCTTGCGTCACTTCTCCTCCAGGTTCATGCATCTTATACAGCCACTTCATTAGTCGATTTCAACAAATATTTCAAGAACGTTCAAAAAAACTTTTTTTTTTAATTTTAGTAGTTGAGATGATACGTATATGCTCCTTTTTTCATTACTTTAATAAATTTGACATTTATTATTTGTCAATATGACTGTAACAATTATTAGTTTTATTTATTTACTTCTTGAGCAATTTTCAAAACACATTTGTACTGCACCTTGAAACATAACATAAACCATTTTTTACTTTCTCATATAAAGAGAAAGTATTGTGATGGTGCGAAAATTCGATTTTGAGATTTTGATGGATTTACACGTTTTGAGGTCCCCTGAGTCCAAAAAAGTGGTTTTTAAAAAATGTCTGTCCGTCGTCTGTGGTCTGTTGTCTGTGCAGACGCCTGGAGCCTAAACTACTGGGCCGATTTGGACGAAATTTGGCATACACGTTCAAAAAAATCATACCCCGAGGCGAAATCGAGAAATGAATTTTAACTCCAAATTTGAGGGTGCTACCCCCAAAAACTTTGAAAAAACACGAAAAAAAATTATTTCTCGAAAACGGTTCCGACGATTTTGATTAAAAAATTCTAAAATGTAGTAAATTTAAATACGAATCTAATGATATAAGCCGTTTTCCCGGGAATAATAGTTCCTGAGATAATAGCTTAAAACGCGGATGGAGAGAGCCCAGGTTCGATTCCCCGCCCGGGAGAAGTTATTTTTATGATATTTTTGATGAAATTTCCAATAGTAATTAAATGTAAATATATGAGAAAGTTTGTCTGAGTTGTCTCGGACCGATTTTTTTAAATATGCAACACACATTCGAAATTTACGGCTATAAAACAACAAAACAACTAAACAAAAATATATTTCTAATGAACCCAAAATTAATATACACTAAATAATTATAAATGACACTGTTACCTTCAATGGACAAGTTTAAAAAAAATATATATATATATAAGTATAAATAATTTTATTGACTTAAGTTCATGGGATTTTTAAATGTAGAAAAGCATTATTTTTTTGTGTGGGCCGATTTATTTCTAAAATGATTCATGTTACCTAAACTGATACCTCGTAGGTAACCAAAATAAAATTTAAAAAAAACTTTATTCTTCCATATTTTATCGATGAACACAAACGGGTAAGCTATTTTCAAAAAAAATATTAACAGGAATTCTTAATATTAATTTGGTTTTTAGATTCATACAAAAATCATTCTTATGACAGTTATATATAGATTGATAAAAATTGTATTTTTATAAATACACAAACAAAGTTGATAAACTTAGTGAAGCAAACCATTAGAATTGCGATATCAATAGAACGAAAGCAGCTAAAGAACCAATAACTTTTTTGACTAATGCTGTTACCTTCTCATTAAAAATGAATTATCCAAAAACCTAAGTTGTCTGTTTAGACATAATAGAATAAATAATATTGCTCTAGGTGGTAACTGCGAAGCAAATTAGAAAGCAATTTGAATAGAAAGTTTCTGGATTAATCTTTATGAATAAAATACTTTGTGTAATCTATATCTGTGTATTTTGAGAAACAATCACGTGATTATATAGAGAAACTGTTATAAATGCCACCGAAAAATACGGGAAATGTTTGTACAAGGTGGGTTTTTGTTTGGCAGAAAATTGCATTCGGAGTTTTGGCTTTTATTCGAAATTATTTTTCAATTATTTATTTGATATATTTTTTTAACAGCTAGGAAATACAAGTCAACAACTGTTTTGTTTTAGAAGTTGGACGAAGGTCGATATTGATAAAAATAATACGATTCAGCAATGCAAATTGATTTGTACACAAACTATTGTGCTGTTTTTATTTTACTACTTTGTTTACGGATAAAATTTTGATTATTAGTTACCTAGAAGTAAATAAGACGATTTATAAAACATTTATATATTAATTCAATAAAGATAGTTTGAAAATCTATAATGTTGATCTCGTATCGTCCACACCTATAATTATTCTGATAAAAGAAACGTATTTTTGAAAGAGATAACCTTAAGAGTTAAAAAAACAACAACAACAAAAAACCCTTTGAAACTATCTTACGAGAATTCCCTACTCAATACGACAAAAACCTATTTTAGACGTCAGGGAACATTTTTTATATCTGTCGTTCAAACTTTTTACGAACCAACAAATCTTATAACCTACTCATTTTGAGGAAATTTGCAATGAAGGTCTCAATTAGTCCAATATTAGCCTCATCAATTTCAGCATTCTGTGCCATTTGCTTTATTTTATTAAAACACATATCATTGAAAGTAATCATTCAATATTCAAGAAATTTGGAGAGTTTGTCGAATGTAGCCCACAGATGAGCCCTAAATTATTTTTTGTCGTCTAAGCACATTAAGTGTTACCCAATTGATACTTTTATCCATCTGAAAACACAACATAATTTTAAAAAAGGGGGGATAAATTAAATAAGTTGTACAATAATGGGTCGTAGCAGCAAAACATCTTTAATGTACACGATAGGACGCTAGAAAGCTATGTGCCACACTACACCTTCAAAACTACTCATCTGCTTTTTAAGAAGTTTTATTGGTTTGTTGAAGTTTAGCCCGCAGAAATCCCCAAATTAATTTCAACTACCTACTCATATTAAATTTTGCTACATTGATATTGATATTTTTATTCGTGCGAACAAAACGAATAAGTTTAAAGCAGCCCGCACTAGTATTGTCAATACTATTGACAATATGTCAATTTAGTTACAAATTTTCATCAATACTGTTTTTTTATATCAATATTAACCCCGCACACGGTCAATAGTATTGACAATACTTTTATTTATTGACAATACTATTAATCGTGTGCGAGCTGCTTAACAGATTAATATAAAAGGAAACAAACAAATAAATTAGACAATAATAAGTTGTAAAAGCATAACTTCAATACGTCATCGCGTTTAGGATGAAGAAACTGGCAGACTATTATTTATCTAAACCAATAACATGTAACCGTGTAAACGTAAACTAAGCATGTGATAGAGAATAGAGAGGCCTAGGTACTAGGCAGAAAGTAAAGGGAAGAGAGAAGTAGGACGCGGGGGGGGGACATACAACCTCTAACCATGAAAGTAACTTTTCAATTAACTATACTTCCCTCAATTTGTCCCGTGGTTTAAAATCTAGTAAATATTTTTATCTACGATTGTTACGAAATATAAACATTGCATATCTGTTTAAGGTCTATTCACACACATCAGGCACGACACAGATCCGTCATTGTTCCGAATCCGAACCGTCGCCGTCAAGAGTCAGGCAAAATCGTGGCTTTATNTTTTTTTTTTTTTTTTTTTTTTTTTTTTTTTTTTTTTTACTCCAGCAGTCGTTTTTTTAAGTGTCATTAAGTGCCGTAATGATATTTCTGTGATAGAGTTTTCGGAGGAAGAATTTGCTGCTATATCATTAATTTTGGCGGTATTTTGAGAGTTGTAAACAAACTTTGACGTCATAAAAATTATCTCACTAATAAATAATTATATTCGCTTATAAACTCTTAAACTAAATAATGGAATTCCGCATCGGTTTTTTCTATATTTGTTCCTCAATTTTTTCCGGTTCCAACGATATACTATATGTCAAAAACGTATTTATACTTTCAGTATTATTAACCGTCAAAAACACCCAAAACTGATAATTCCGTAGAAATCTCGAAAAAAAAATTTTTGGTGAAAACAATACTTTTCCTATATACCTTCGGAGAAGATAAAGAAAAGTAAAAAAACACGAAATACTCATCAGTCAAAACAGAAATAAAGCACAGAAAACTCAACAGTCAAAAAAAAAAAAAAAATCGTTGAATAGCACGTCAGGCACGCCGCCGTCACCGAACCGTTATTTTCACATGAAAATGGTGCCGGCTCTGTGTATATACAGAGCCATTTAACTTACAAGAAAGAATTTTTTGCCTGATACATCTCGGAAATGACGGGACGGTGACGTGCCTTGCCTAATGTGTGTGAATAGACCTTTGATCCGTAGAAAAGATTCTTTACTTACTTGTATTCATTGCGCATGCGCGTCTCATAGTTCTGAAGAATTCTTTTTTTTTACCGCCCTAACGTGCGTCTCATAGTTTTAAAGAATTTCTCTTTTTTCCGCCCTAGGGCGGTAAAAAAGAAGAATTCTTCCCCTTAAAGCACGATGGGCGAGTTTGTTTACATTTAACAAAAATAATTTGCTGTTTGCACATTTTATGTCAGTTTAGATTGGGGAGGGGGGGAAGCATTCGTAGTGGTAACAAGAAAAGAAAACTACTTATTTCAACAAATCAGCTTCCCCCCCCCTCCAAAAATAAAATTAATAAACAAATATATCTCTGCGGGTAAGTAACAACAAGAACGTATTCTAACGAATGCGTTCTAATACTGTGATGCTTACTGCAGTATGTCTTATTGTAAGTCATGGCCGTCGTCTGCAGTTAATTATTGATGGGGGGATTTACAGGGGGGGGTCCTCCCCCGGAAAATTTTG
>KZ651422.1:395203-414348 GCA_001010745.2 Gerris buenoi | reverse complement strand
CAATTTTTAAAAATTTGGGATCAACTCCCGGAATTTTCATCGCCCAACAATAAGGCATTAGCATGAATTATTTCGAAATTTTAGCACCAGCCAATCTATAGTGGTTGGTAAGCATATACATATATATTTGTGTTCTACTCTTCAGCAGCTTTCATTTGATACCCCACTCAAAAATTTAAAAAAATGTAAATTTTTGAGTTTACTACATTTTTTTGAATTGCGCATGCGCAAATCTAATTATGGACTTCTGTATATTTTTCCTGTGGTTGGGTCAAAAGGTTGCACCAGTGTTCCAAATTTCAGCACCTTCGCTTGAACGGTTCGGGCCCTATGAACCAAAGAGCGACGGACGGACGGACACATCACCCTCGGCATAAGGGTTTTGAGAAGTATCTACAAAACCCTAAAAACGAAAATATTTGTTGAAAAAAAAGCTACATTTTTGTATTGTATCATTTTTTACGTATATATAATAGTTTTTATATTATTTTTAAAAAAAGGAAAATGTTTTAGAAATTTTCAAAATAGGTGATACAATTTAATCTAACTTAAAAAAAAAAAAAAAAAAAAATACATTTTAAACCAGTCAAACTCCTGGATCTAATGAAGAACACTAAAATAAAATTAAATATTGAAGGAAAACGATTAATTATGATTCTGGTGGATATTAGCTTAGTTATACTCCCCTTTTTTCCTTAATATTCGACGAGTCCATATATTACGAGCTGTAACTCAGTTATCTTACATGCAAATGACATTTAGTAGTGCTCATTTTAAGGTCTTTTCATGACTATAAAGAAACTTCCTTATCTTTACCCCTGAAAAATCAGCCCTTTTCTTGCAATTTAACGTTGAATACATTGATCCAAGTATCCGCAAAAAAATGTCTCCTTTCACCGACCATATCTCGCTTTGTATCGCACCTAGAACATTTTATAAAAAAATTAATCTCTTTGTTTTTTTTAAGCCTAATTTTTGTTGTCTATACTTTTGTCGATCAGAGGCGTATTTTTTTAGTTAATCGTGAAAAACCGTTAAAAAACGTGACTTTTTCCAAGAAAACTCGCTGTTTTCTACCATGAATAACTCAAAAACTATTGACTTTCGGAAAAACCTCTATAGAACAAAAGTTGCTTAGAATTTGATCCTCTATCGTTTTCCGAGGTTATTTTGAGCAAAAAAATTTCCACCCCCGAGAAGGGGTGGCAACCACCCCAAGGGCGGAAGGACACATCGGTGTTATGTAACTTTTGTTATTTAAGCACTTTCCTATCAACTCACCAAATTTCAAGTGAATCGGTTCAGTCTGACAGAATTCGAAGGGGAATAGCCCGAGTGACTGGGACTGGACTATAAATAATAACCAGTTACTTGCTTCTTCAGAGTTTTAAACTATATCTCAAATATTTTACGTTTTTCTCGAATATTATAGATAAAGATAGAAGATATAATTTTAGATTTTATAAATAATATTCAAGGTAAAAAAATAATCAGCGCTGTCCATAATCATATTTATTTTTTATATANAAACACAGGTACAAAGTAGTTTCGTTCCTGTGTCAGTGTGTCTGTTACTCTATGGCTGTACGGCTCTAAAATTATCAGCTGTTCAAATCCAAAATGGAGGTTAATAATTCATGAGACAGGATACATATTATATATATATATATATATATATATATATACCTATATACTATATATATTTAAAATGAGGTAACGTTTAGTATTATTATGATATTACAATTGATAATTATAATTATGTTAATAAGGTTTGTAATGAGGATAATCTCAATTATATCAACGAAGGTCAAATGTGAAGACCAAAAAAAAAATTAATTATTTCGATACTTAAAATTGATTAAATAATGAATAAAAATGAAAGAATAAACAATAATAGTGAATCCGTATACCATTATTAAGAAACGTAGTTTATTAATGAAATCAATTAAAAAATATGTAACTTTAACAATAATTCATCCTTTAAGTACAACTCCATTATTCTAAATATATTGATAACAATAGTTTAAAAATTCAAAATTGAAGAATTTTTACAAAATATAATAGTTAATTTTGATGTGTACTAAATTCAATTACTTTTATCATTTAAAAATATATTTATGCAATGTCAATAATACTATAAATTTGCTTAAACGCAATTATCATTTTTAAGTCGCATATAAATGTAAAACGGGAAAATGACTGTTATTAAGGATAATGCTTTGTACGATAGTTAGAAGTAGGAGTCATTGCACCTACAAGTGGGAAGGTCTAGTTCAAGAGACAAGGTTCAAGTAGGCACCTGTATGCTCCTGAGTTAAGTATTACACGAGGCAGAATCCTCTGTCCAAGTGTGCTGTTTGCCTTGGCTAGTACCACCTGCCTCAGACTCCCGCCTCTCTGTACCTAGCCGCCAACCACTTTCTAATCAAACAAATTGCTTTAATCACACATTATATTAAGTAAAACAACCTAGTCCAAGAGAATACAAAAATAAGTCAAATCTAGCAACTATTCTGGGAAGAAGTGATAGTATGAAATTTAAATCTTTGTCTAATCAAACTGCATTAATATAATCTCATATACAAGATAACATAATAATTAGTAAGTTAAAATTTTAATAATTGTGAAAATATTCTGGAAATCAAATAAATTTAAAAAAAATTATATCAAAGATATATCCAAATGAAATATAAAGGTAACAATAAAAGAAGAAGAGATAAGATAAATCTATAGAACATTCTTTTCGGAAGTGGAATAGGTACCCTATATAATATTATATTTATTATTATTTTATCTAAGACGTAATAAAGAACAAAAATATACATATTAAAAATAGAAAAGAACTGTAATAGATCAGGCATGTAACCAAAGAAGCGGTGGTCCAATAAAAATTATATTAAAATTTAATCAAGCTAACTACTCTTAGAACAACTTTCCATAACTAAAACACTTTAAAAACAAAAAAAAAAAATATTTTACTTATCTTTGAATTTAACTTTTTTTTTCTTTTGATTGAACGAAACAGATTATTCATCTGTGCAAAAGAAGAACTAAGATAGTAATAGAACCCTCTGTAAAACATCACTCGTGGCAGATAAGTATCAGAGTTTCTTTTCTCCTCACAACTGTTTGCAAATAGATGTAGATAATTTATGTGGCTGCAGTTTGCGGATGTTCTAGTATAAGGCGAGTAGTAACGTTAAACCCAGCTGTTGCGTTTAGCTCTCCCCCTTACCTTTACACAGAGTTCCGTAATGATGAGAATCTCATAGCGCCAGGGTGAACCGTTGGCGGCTTCTCCAAGTCAAGAAGCACCTAGTGTAGGGGGTGCTGTCGAGCTCAAAGCGAGCGTGACGCTCCTAGTAGCCGAGGGAAAAAAACGCGACGCCATATGGCTTTACTTGCAGCGTGAGGCCTGGCACGCGCCTCAACGCATCGAATTACCTTCCAAACTATCTAGGGAAGTACTCATTACCTGAGGGGATAGGTATCTTCTCCTAACAGCTATACGGTCTCTCTTGATGGCTTCTACCATTTCGCGTACTCCATACACCCTCACTCTACAATCGGTCCCAACCACGACAATTTGACGGTAATTCCTACCCATTCTCGACTACTATAAGTATATATTTTTGAGCCAGAAACCGTTATTTCTATTACAACTTTAGACCCTACGCAAGGTTAAAGGAATTACCTACACTAAGTCTATGATCTAAGTAAAATGAAAGGTAACTATTATTCCCGAAACGAAACTTCTTCCTGCATCCCTTTAACATTAAATAACCCAAAATTAAAAATTACATTACACATGTGATTAAGCTTGAAAGTAAATAGTAACTGACTCTCTACTAAGTTAAATATTTACTGCTAGCCTAAAAAAAAATAAACACAGCGGTTAAAATAAACACTTCATATAAAGGTATATCTAGAAAACTATAATTACATTTAAATATTATTTTAACTAAACTATAAAATAACATATTATTACAATTTTGCTAATCGAACTAGAAGTTCTTAATTTTATAATTTTTACTCATTACTTAACCAAATAATTTCTAGGTAAAATAAAAAGTTTACCTTATATGGTAAATTAAAAACTACCTTCTTAACTAAAACAATGTTAACTGAATGATTTTTTTTTTTTTTTTTTTTTTTAAATTTAAAGGAGCTTATATTTTTTAGATTGATCTTTTAATCACTATAGCCTACCACACAATAAAAAAATATGATGTATAGAAATTTTAAATAATTGTAATGAATTATTAATGTGTGTTTATTTGATTAAAATTTAACATCTTAAAGAAACATAAATTGTGTTTATTCTAAATATCTACTTGGCAACATATAAGGGGCGTGATGACACTAAACCTTCATAACACGATTAATAGGCTGGACTAGACAGTTATAATAAAATATATATTTGAAGATTACAATAATTGAAGTTAGTGATAATCTTTTCAGTTAACTTTAAAGTATAATAAATAACAATAACCATTTATTCAATGCTTTCAATCTATAATCTTAATAATTTGATATAAATTTAACTTTTATAATTCTTTAATGCATTTTTTCAGCCTTAGCTGTGGTGACCTTGTTGGTCTAAGGGCTCGCCTCTTTTTAGATTTGTAACAATTTAACCAGGGCCGGATTTAGGCATAGGCGACATAGTCGGCCGCCTAGGGGCCCGCACCACAAGGGGGCCCACACCACAAAGGGCAAAGGAAGAAGAGGGGAGACACTTTTTATGTCTAGCCAAAAAAAACAATACAAATTCATTTTTTTTAATTGACTATTTTATGCTAAACATATAATTGATTCCAACAAAAGAAAATAAAATCAACATAATTTTTTGACGTTATATTTTTGTAGAAATAATATAGTCCAGTAACTTTATACATCACAGTATGCGTCAAATCCGGTAGTTCTGATTTTTTGCAGACTTGTTTATGATGTTGGCCTAATGAATAATCCAAGTTTGTGACCTCGAGCGCCGAACGCAACTTTGTCAAAAATCGAAAAAACCGCGAAAAAATCGTTATTTTTTCAAATTTTGGCGATTATAACCCTAAAGGACTAGTTTTTGAAAAAACGTTTTAAATACGTTTTTAAAGTAGACTAAATTTGCTACAATATGATACTAGAATTGTCTCTGTAGACCCAATAGTTTTCGAGATAAAGCCTTTCAAAGTTTATCATTTTTTTCGAACTTCGCAATTATTTGCAATATATTTTTGCTGAGATGCAGCCTCTCAACACCTCTGCGTATGATTTCTTGCGGCTGCACGAAGGGTTGTGGGAACGCGTGCAGCTGCAGGAAGGCAGGATTAAAATGCTCATCAGTCTGCAGGCACTGCAGCGGGGCCCCTTATGATAATATACCTGATGTTGTAGTAGTAGATATCCCAGAAGGCGAGGATCTGTCCGATGTCGAAATGGAGGATGGCTTGTGGGCACAAGACGTCGACGATTCATCACCACCCCAATAAGTCGATCCAGATAAGGACGAACCTCAACTAGGACCTCCTAAGAGGGCTGAATTAATTTTGATCCTGATTATACTGTCGAAGCCCTGTACTTTTATGATAGTATGTTAAAAAAGAAAATGAGAAGTGTGAACAATGATGTTTAAGTTAAGCTACGAATAATGAAGTAAAAAAGATAATTACAACAAAAGTTAAAGTTTATTTGTTAGGAAATTGAGTAATATTCAAAATCAAAAAAATAAATTAATTTAGACCTCTTGGAAGGTCCCAGTTGAGGTTCGTCCGTATCTGGATCGACTTATTGGGGTGGTGATGAATCGTCGAAGTATGGTGATGAATAGTCGTTGTGCCCACAAGCCATCCTCCATTTCGACATCGGACAGATCGTGACCTTCTGGGATATCTACAACTACAACATCAGGTATATTGTCACAAGGGGCCCCGCTGCAGTGCCTGCAGACTGATGAGCATTTTAATCCTGCCTTCCTGCAGCTGCACGCGTTCCCACAACCCTTCGTGCAGCCGCAAGAAATCATACGCAGAGGTGTTGAGAGGCTGCATCTCAGCAAAAATATATTGCAAATAATTGCGAAGTTCGAAAAAAATGATAAACTTTGAAAGGCTTTATCTCGAAAACTATTGGGTCTACAGAGACAATTCTAGTATCATATTGTAGCAAATTTAGTCTACTTTAAAAACGTATTTAAAACGTTTTTTCAAAAACTAGTCCTTTAGGGTTATAATCGCCAAAATTTGAAAAAATAACGATTTTTTCGCGGTTTTTTCGATTTTTGACAAAGTTGCGTTCGGCGCTCGAGGTCACAAACTTGGATTATTCATTAGGCCAACATCATAAACATGTCTGCAAAAATTCAGAACTACCGGATTTGACGCATACTATCCCATACGTTTAGGCGACAAAGTTACTGGATTAATAATCGAAGTGACAAAATTCTTTATATGTATTACAGTTAAAGTTATCTTATCTAATCTGGTTTAGCTGTACTTAATAAAGGTCTGTTCCTCAAACTTAACTAGTAATTTTACCTAAATATCCAGCGATTGTCTTTGCGATATAGATACAGGCATTTCTCTTTCTCTCTTAACCCCCAACCCCCTTCTACCATTACTTATTTTTCTAATAATTTTTTTGTCTCTAACTCTTTTCTCCTTGGCATTCCTCTTTTTTCCGCCCTAGGGCGGTAAAAAAGAAGAATTCTTCACCTTTACGCACGATTAGCGAGTTTGTTTACATTTAACAAAACTAATTTGCTGTTTGTTTAGTAAAAGTAACTCGAGTTATTTGTGAAAATCAATGAGTGATTTAAAGTGATTAAGACGAATATTAAGGAGAATAATGCGCCTCCCGAAATAATTTATTTGGCACAAAATACAACCAATGAATAATGTCATCGTTATCAAAAGAGAATTACGAATTTACATATAGGAAGTTTATTTTTTTCTTTATTTATTATTAAAATCTAACAATCGTAGATAAAGTAGGGTACGCAACTCGTGCGAAAACGGCATTTGCTTTGCTCGTGTGGTTTTACTACCCTCGCTATCGCTCGGGTGCAAACTCCACACTCACATGCAAAATGTTACTTTCCCCACTAGACGCGAAATATAATATTACAATTTTGCTATTTTTAAGTTTGTGTTAATTTTTTTTCATAAAAATACTTGTGTTCATACTTTTTTTCCAACAAACAACACCATGCTTACTTTATTTCTATGACAAAGTATTAAAATCAAATTTCACCTAAAAAAAACCGCTGTTTTGAAAGGTAATATTTTCAAAAAAAAATTGTTTACGTAAATTTTGATTTCTTCTAATTTCCTGGGAAATTAGAAGAAGCCCCCCCCCCCCCACCTATGGAGAGGGCCCGCACCACATATTCTGCCTAGGGGCCCACACACTCTAAAATCCGGCCCTGAATTTAACAATACAAAAACAATAATATCAAATATAAACAAAGCAGTAATACATTTCAACAAATATAATAGATAACAGTAACATAGACAAGATATAGGAGTTCCTATCATTTTATAATTTCCTATAACATTTTTTACCTTTAAAGTAAAAGATATTTTATAAGTTAAGTAAGTAGGTGAAGTAAAAGTAGCCGAAGGATCATTTTAAAATGGTTATATTAGATAAGTTATCATAGAACGCAAATTTCAATTATTAATATTCAAATGAAAATAAGAAAGTGGTCAATTTTGGTCAGATGGTTAACTTTCACAAGTGGTATTGGCAGGTCGTGCATTAAACCACAATTTAATTAATTACTTTTAATTAATTAATTAATTTAATTAAGGCACTTTACACAATGCGATTTTTATTATGTTTATGACTATTCCCTTATGAATTTTTTCTCAAGCTAATTTAATACTGTCTTTACGATATTATTAGTCATATAGAAAATCATATCGTTAGTCACAAGGAATAGTAACCGTCCTATTTTGTGATAATTTCTCGTGTGATTTATCAAAATATGGTCGGTTTTTTGGCTACTTTTACAAAGTTAATGTTATACTTAACTTGTTTGTTTTGTTTTCAAAGTTGTTTTTTGTTTCCTTTTAAATAAGAGTTTCACCACCAAATTATATGACACAAGTCAAAAAGAAATAGTAGATCTACATTCCTTCTAGTGCGGAAAGTAGCATTTAACATGCGAGAGCGGAGTTTGCACACGAGCGATAGCGAGGGCAGTTAAACCACACGAGCAAAGCAAAATGAGTTGTGTACCGTACCTACTTTATCTACTATTGTTGGATTTTAATAATAAATACTGAAAAAACAGTTACTTTAATTTAACAAACCGCAAATTAGTTTTGTTAAATAACATGCGCAATGAATACAACTACGAATAGAATTACTATCTACTCATCTAAACAGAGATAAAAAACGAAAATATAAATATACGAAATATAAATAAATAAATATATTTCGTATCAATCATTGATATAACATGATATTTGTGTATGAATTACTCATATGGAAAGTTGCAATGAAAGCATGATTTAGCTCTACCGAATCAATTTATTTGATTATGCAAAACAATACAGATTTAGAATGTTCTATTTTTTTTTATCAAAATGGTTATTCAGAGGTTAAAGATTTCTCTAACTCAAATATAATACTGTATAGTATAGTTAAGAGTAGGGTTGGGACATCGATGTCCATGTATCGAAAACATCGATGTTTTCCCGAAACATCGAAAAGATCGGTGTTTTCGATGCATCGAACCCAAAAAATGTACGAAAACGAAAATCGGGGACGAAAAGGATTTTTTTTTTTTTTTTTTTTGCTCGTCAGGTTGGAGGACCGTTGTTGATGTAAGAAGTCGATGTTTTGGCTAACAATGATGGTTTGTTCTTTCGATGTCGATGTCTCGAAAACATCGATGTTATAAGTATTTCATCAAGACCTATAGTTAACTCACAATTAATATTTTATTGTTATAATAATTTGGCAATAAAATACACATAACCGAACTGCAGACACAAAGCAAACTCAGCATAGTTTTCATAGAATTAGAAAATATATGAAGCTCGCTTTATTTCGGTTTCATTTAGATCTCTAATTATTCAATTACTTTAATAATAAAAATTGCTATGTTTTTAATAGAACCCAATAATTAAATATGGTTAATGGTTAGAATAAGTATAATGCTATATTTTATTTGTAAAATAAATAAAAATCATCTAAGGATAAAAAGGCACGATTTTTTTTTTTTTTTTTTTTTCACTTTTGTTTCTTTTGTGTTCTAAAATTATAAATATTGTATTGACCTTATACTTGACATTGAAGATTGGCGAGATAGACTTAATACTGTATGGAGGAGGCAGACAGTCAAAATCAACATTAAGCTTGTTAAGGTCAGTTGCTTGCGTCACTGATACATTTCAAGTTTCAGAATAGCCAACCCCACCATCACTAATATACGTACACACCCCCTAAATCAAACTACAAGTCAGTCCAAGGACATCAAATTCCAGTTTTTTTCGGCGCCGACTAGAATAATCTTTATATATGTTCACAAAAGAATACAAATAATATCGTGCTTGTGTATATTAACATTTCGTAATTTTGAACATTTTAAAAAAGATAGATTTAAATTTACGTATATCTTAATTTCACTATTTTAAAAAGCAACCACCGCTTTACCTCTAATAAAGTTTCTATTAGCTCTAATAAGCCTTCATGGTTTTAAACCTAAACTATAATATGTATAATTCTAATTATGGGAATCAATCATGTTGCTTGTTTATAACACACTGTCTGGACCTAGACAACGACGAACTTAGGTCCAATTTTCAAGTCCATAGAGTCTAGAGAGTTGAGACACATGTTTCTATATTACAATATATAAATAATCTATATTAAGTATAGATAATAATTTCTTAATTTCATGATGTCCTAATAATATATTGATTGGCAGTTAAAACAAATGCAATTAAAGAATATAGTTGAAATTCAAGTTCTTAAAAAGTAATAAAGTTTTGGAAAGGACATTAGAAAACAAAGTAGGTAAGTGTTTCTTTTCTATTTATACCTACAAGATTCTGCTCTTAATTGATCGTCAAAACGAAATAAATCGAAATTATTGATTAATGAAAACATAAAATCAATAGTCTAAACGTAAAATAAAAAATCATTAATTAATTATTGGAGATGTCCTAGAGCCAAGTGAGGTTTATAGAAGATTAGGTGGTAAGGTTTCTTTGATAATGGAGAGGCGTGAGATGTGTTGAGCCATGAAATTATCAGAGATAGCCTTGATAATGTTAATTTCTTTCATATATTTTTTTGTTTTAAGGCGCCAGGTGTCTTTTTAACGAATCCTCACTCTAAATTCGTTTTTTTTAATTATTTAGATTTACACATCTTTCTTACAGGATTCGTTAATCCAAATCCGACAAGCGGTTGGATAGTTGTTTTTATTGTTTGGTTTTTTTTTTCAAACAAGCGAAAAAAGGGAGAGGGGAGAGTAAAAAGATATAGTTTAACGGACTGGATACAACGATGAAGTGGGGATATTAGGAGGCATGATATTGGTCGAGCTGTGAGAGGGACCGGTTTCCATTGGTTAGTGGGGCAAAAGCCGGCCGGTGTATCAGGGCCAATCAGGTCGGAGCTTGTTCCAATCCCCGCTCCTCTGCTTGTTCTCGGAAATCTGCCGAGACTTAGCCGGGAGTTTCAGTCTCTGTCCGTGAACCGGCGGAATCACTGCTCGTCTGTCCGTCCGTACTTCTAACTTTGCACCTTATACACGATTCTTATACAACTTACTACTCAAGGTAGGATTCATCTCTTTTTATAAATAACATAAGTTTCTTAACGTCTATACGTTGTCATTTTTAAATTTTTCATCCTTATTCTTACATAAAATTAAAGGTTATTTGATTGTTTTGTGTTGATTACTTAGAGATCTCATATTAATAAATATTTTACTCATCATTGCATTATGTATTAAGTTGAAATATAATTTTAAACGTATATAAGGATAACATTTGTATTACAATACAATTCATTAAATTTTGCAATCCAAAGGACACAATTCTTAAACCACAATTTTTAAATGAAACAAATTTTACGCAAAGTGTAAATCGATATTTTTATTTTTATTTAAAAATTTCATTAGATACCTACAAATTAAAAATGCGCTAAACCCTTTTTAAGTATATACAAAATAAAAATGCTTAATCAATCACGTAAAAATATTATGCTAAACTCTACTGATAAGTAAATTGGTTTATAAATTAGGAATTTAATAATAAATAAATAGAAATAGTAGGTATTTAATACATTAAAAAAAGTATTATTACTTACTAACAATATAGCAAAAATCAATTTTAAGCATAGGAATATTGTTTTATGAAATAAAAATCATTATTATATTTATCGACTTAAAAGAGTAAAAATATATTTGTATTGTGATCGTATATTTAAATACCTATCGTTTTTTATTAAAAGTAATATTATAGATATAAAAAAAAAAAAAAAATTGTGCATATAAAGTTTGTTTTATGAAAAAAATGTTAGAATAAAAATATAATACGTAAATTTTTACATATTAATTTTGGTTTATGACAAACATTATAAGGCTAGAATAAGAAAATATGCGTAACTACTTTTTATTCACAATTATCGAGCAAAGTAAATCTATATATAATTGTTTATTGAAAGAAACAATTAATTTAAATTAATTTACGGACTGCATAACTAATCTCCCATAGATATGTCACAAAATAACATGTTGTACATTAATTAAAGCCACATACAATTATATTATAATAATTACAAGATAAAAAGAACTTTTTATACTACTTTTTTAAATTTTCTGTCATAAATCATAAATTTGAATCCCGTCAAAATAAAGATCGTAAATATGGCTCATGTCAAAACAAATAAAATAACTTGCGAATTTTTTCCGAACTAACTTCCACTTCCATACAGCAAAATTTGCTCAAAACGAATTAAATTCTGCTGAAAAATGCCTAAAAATTATTAGCATAATGCATTATCATCGTGTTCTAAGTTATTCTTAAAGTTTCAAATGTCTAGCTACTCGGGAAGTTAGTTAAAAGTCAATTGCAAGATTTGTACTGGACAAACAAACAAACAAGAAAGCGAGCTAATAAAAACGTATAGTAAAATCATATAATAATTAATTGGGTAATATTATTATATTTGGCTTTAATTAATATAAAAAATATTATTCTGTGATTTATTGTCTATAGGAGATTATGTAGACACATAAGAAACATGTCAATATTAAAATTAATTCTAGGTATTCTATGTACTAACATTAATTCTAATATTTTTATTATTCTTGTTAAAAAAAAATTAGCTGTAACTTTTGATTACCCCCTTTCTGGTTGAGGCAGCTGCGGATTTTATACATACCTACTTTAATGAATAATTTATTTTCAATACAATTATTTAAGTATTTCCCCATTATGATTCGAATCATAGGTCAGTTTAAACGATACCACAATTTTAACAAAAGAAGCGAATCTCCTTTTTTTCTAACAAAGAAATTAGCGCACTTGCAAAAACCGAGTCTAATTAATATGATAATAGTTAAAGAATTATAATCACACATTTTATCATTTTTTTATCACTGACAATTATTTTAACGACTTAAAAGTCTCGATTTCTTTTTTTAAAGAAAACTAAAGCTCAGATTAAATCAATTTTAGGCCAATTATAAACAGTTTTTAAAGCAATTATAATATTTTTTAAAATATCTTGAATAATTTAAAAATATCTACTTAATATAAAATAGATAAGAACAGTATCGTTAAAATACTAATTTGGGACTGTTAAAAATTATTGGCAAAAAAATAAACTGTTTTTAATATTAATTAGTTATTATATAACATAAAATGTTATAATTTTTTATAATAATTTTCTAAGGAAAAATAATATTTAAAATTTATAAAATTATTTAGTTAATTTAGTGTGAATTAATGGAAAAATGAATGAAACCAAAATCTTTGCATCAACATTAGTTTATTTGCAAATTTCATTGGCTAATGCATAATTCCGATACAGAAGTTCTAATTACTTTAATGTTCATTCTTGCTAGTACTAGCTGAAGACAGTGGTATTAAAATTAAACATTACGCGTCTAGTGTGGAAAGTAGTAAAACCACACGCGCAAAGCAAAATGAGTTGCGTACCGTACATTAGCTACGATTGTTGGATTTTAATAATTAATAAAGAAAATACCGTTACTTCAATTAAACAAACACCAAATTAGTTTTGTTAAATGTAAAAAAATACGCAAATCGTACGATATGGTAAAGAATTCTTCTCTATTTCCGCACTAGTGCGGAAATAGAGAAGAATTATGAAACGAACATGCGCAATGAATACAACTACGAAAAGAAACACTTTCTACGCATGTAAACAGAAATAAAATGTTTATATTTCGTACATCAATCGTAGACGAAATATTATTCCTACTGGTTTGTCTTATTAGATCACCGTATTTTTTATAAATCACCACCAAAACCGATATTAAATAAATATGTATAGTGGTCTGAAAAAATGTCATACCTATCAATTTATCTTGGATCATTATAATTCTTATTATTCATAATCAACACTGGTGATGACCAATATGAATGGTAATATTTAATCAAATAGACACTGTGAACAATTGATTTACTATTTTCATTAATGTAATGTATCCTTCATAGTTCATAGTATGCTCTTTTTTGAATGGATCAATCCAAAATTAATTTTGGGTAGATTGACCGCTAACCATATATAAACTAATCCCCATTACAGACAATTATGGGTAGGTATATTTAAGTTAGTTTCCATAAGTAGCTATAAACTCGTTCTGATTGATTATATCACTAAAACACTGATATTCATTACTATCCTAAAATCTGCCAGGATTTATTTGTGAAATAGAGATTTCGCAATCAATTTTTGCATCTGCTCGTGATTTTAAAACCAATCAAATCAAGTATGAAAGTCAAGGATAACAAGATTTTTATTTTTTAAATCACTCTTCACCCTGACATTCAATGAGGAAGCACTGTAGACATTTTTGCATACATTAATAATTCTAGTACAACAACGAATAATGCCATCAACTACTTCAAATACGGTCACACGCACTTCATATAATATATTATAGTGAAAGATATATTATATACCTTTAGAACCTACAAATTTTTATCTAAGGATTGAAGAATATTATAGATATAAAAAAAAAAAAAAATTGTGCATATAAAGTTTGTTTTATGAAAAAAATGTTAGAATAAAAATATAATACGTAAATTTTTACATATTAATTTTGGTTTATGACAAACATTATAAGGCTAGAATAAGAAAATATGCGTAACTACTTTTTATTCACAATTATCGAGCAAAGTAAATCTATATATAATTGTTTATTGAAAGAAACAATTAATTTAAATTAATTTACGGACTGCATAACTAATCTCCCATAGATATGTCACAAAATAACATGTTGTACATTAATTAAAGCCACATACAATTATATTATAATAATTACAAGATAAAAAGAACTTTTTATACTACTTTTTTAAATTTTCTGTCATAAATCATAAATTTGAATCCCGTCAAAATAAAGATCGTAAATATNATATATATATATATATAAATACGTCAATCTTAAAGATTAAAAGGTGCACTTACACAATGGAGAAACTTAAAAATCATTTTCATTTTCCTCAATTGAAATTATATTAAGATTATCGTCAAAGAATTATATTATTTAAAATTAAACGCTATCTAATTTCCGACAATTAATATATAATTAATTACACTTAACTCTACTAAATAAATATCGTAAATTAAGAATTTGAAAATGATGAAAAATTCAATTTTCGTTAGTGATAATAAAAATTAGCAGAAGTTATTAAACCATTAATTTACTATACCTTTTTTAAGCTAAATGAAAATAAATCACAAAATAGATAAATTGGCTTGAAGTGTTTATTAGAGCGAGCTAACTACGAATATTTAAGATAAGAATTCAGTTTACTACATCGCTTATAGCTGACGGCTTGACTTCATTTTAAGTACCCTTTGGCTGATTGTGACAAGTTAATGCTTTTAAAAAAAAGCTTCCCCAATCAGTTCACAAGTTTTATCAGCCCAGAAAATATATCGACAATAACAACACAATTAGTGACAAATCAACGCCAAAATATTGTCCTTGTCCGATTAGTCGAACCCATGCATAAGAAAATAACATCTACTGTTATATAAACCTTTAATTCCAATTATATAACATTTAAAGTAATTCTTCAAGATAATATGTAAATAAGACAAAATGCATTTGCTTAATAATTCTTATTATATAAATTAGTTTTAATTATTCGGATAATTTAAAAAGGCTTATATACTTAAAGAAATAAATTAAATAACAAATGTCATTAATTAGTTGAAAAATTAGAAAAAATAATAAAAATAGCCGTATAAAGATTATCGACCATATTTGGTTGAACATCAAATGAGAATTAAAAAATATATAAATAAAGTGAACCTCAAAAATGTATACTATTTCAATTTATTTGGAAAGGGCCAGAGTATATTCTGTTCTTTCTGATAACCATCTGAGACAAAAATAAATCGAATTATCATATAGTGTCGATTTAATGATTCTGAATAAAGTATTTGAGTTTTCAGTGACTAATACATAAACCGAAAAATAAATTTATAATTTATCAATAATGAATCTATAGACTTAAATTATTTTTTATTTTATTTTTATTTTTTTTAAGTAAAATACAAACAAAATTGCGTTTACACAATTGACAAAATATTACATTTTATAAATTATTTTTTAGTATATAGAGCGTGCTAAAGTATATTATATTTTGTTTTTCCAATCGAAACAATAATTCTGTTTTTAAATTAATTGTTTTATACCAACTGACAAGTCTTTCAATTATATATTTAGCGAAATAGATAGAACTCTTATAATGTGACCTGATATAATGGGATTCAAACCTATTAGAGCTTGATTTGGATTTTTTTATTTTTTCATTTTATATTTTTGTGACTCTCACTCAAGTAAATTGAGCAACAGGCACTGAGAATATTGCAATAGTTTTTTTTATATCTGCGATAGATAAACTCAAAAAAAAGACAAGCACAAATTAAAAAAATATATAAATTACAAAAACTAATTTTCCCAAAGCTTATAAGTATTTAGTTTTGAAAACTTTGGATATCTTACAGGAATGATAAATATTAGTTTAAAACCATTCATGTTTTAAAAAAGCGATGAAAAGCTATTTCGAAAGTATTAGACATATTCTTTTTTGACTCACAACATTAAATATCTTATCATATCTGACGACTCTGCAGCAGCAAAACAAAATATATTGTTCTATTTCTAATTTAGTATTCAAAACGACTATTAATCTCAACAACTTTAAAACAACATTTGTCAAAGGTTTCTATGTTTTTAGACATTGCCAAAACAAATTTAAATAAAAGTTAGTCTTCATTGTAGTAATGATAACGATTGGCATATCCTGGTTTTAAAATGTATGTTAAATGATTCAGTGAAATCTTTTAAAAATAACAGGCTTGATAACACATTGATAACTATGTTATTCCTACATTTTTTGTTGGTAAATTGGACTGTAACACTTTTTAAATTGTAAGCCTTAAAAGAGATAAGTAAATAGTAATTTGCATATTAGGTTAGTGTTAATTGTATTTTTTTTTAAGGTTTAGTTATTTCTTTTCTCGTCTATTATGAAAAGAGCTATTCATCTGTTCAGCGGGTCAAAGTAGAAATTAATAATTAATAATTTTAATAATAAATAAATAATAATACATAGTTATTTATGCACCTAGGGAGTAAATTAAGCCATTATTCCCTGAGCGAAAAAGTTGATTCTTGAGGCGAAGCCGAAGGAATCATGTCCCTAAATCCCGAGGCGAAGCCGAAGGAATTAGACTTTTAAATTCCCGAGGCGTAGCCAAGGGAATAACGCTAATTAGCTCCGTGGCGAAGCCAAGGGAGATAATTATCGCGAAGGGAATGATGGCACTTTACTCACGAGGTACATACAATATTTTATCTCCTGTAGGAAGTAAATACATACATATTTTCGTTCATTGCACAGTTTTTATTTATTATTTTAATAAATAACAATAATGATTAGCACTTTTAATAGCAGATAGAGATTTCAGTATTAAAAACAAATAAGAATTGGAATTAAACTCAAATAGAAGGTTACTTAAAAAAGGTTACTTAAAAAGCAGTGACGCTAACCTGATTTCAACATCTTCATTACATTAACCATTCATTTTCTACTATTTATAAAATAATTAAGTTGCAATCTTTACTTTTTCGCCCTACTTTTTACTTTTTCTCCCTACTTTTTGATTCAGGGATAAAAATACCTGCTTTAGTCCCTCTAAACTAATTCAAAATCATAACTTTTTTACCCTACTGGAGATAAACGTTATTAAACATTAAACATTAAATCATATTAGTATTTATTGAAGTATTTAATGAACTATACAAACATTTTTTTATCTTGAAATTTGGGCTGGATTTTCCTTTAAGTCATTAAATCTATGTGAATGCATATGTTTTTGTTTTATTTCTTTCTGAATTGCATTAAAATCAGACGAGCAGTTTAAAATATGGTGGTTCGCAGCAAAAATGTTGAAGCACGGACCGACTGATAGACCGAAAAGACCGAAAAATGTTTCCTGAAGTCTGAAACGGAATTTTTTGTCTTGAAATTTTTGAAATCGGGGACAAAACAATCGTTCTTCAAAACTATCACAATGTTTCGGTAAGCTCAGAAGCAATAAATCCCTGATTTAGAACTACATAATTATGTATGTAAAAGCGATAAAGATATACTAAGCATGCACGATATTTTAGTTGTGCGTGGTGCGTGCAGATTTAGTACGCTGTTATTCTTACAGTCTACATTATACTTATTTCTTCCCATTTAATCCTAAGTCCCTACTAAATTATATCCAATTTCATCTAATGTTTCAGCTTTATATTTATTTTATTAATAGAGGTAGATATATATAAGTGAATAAAGCAGTGGTTTGTTTTCGATGTTAAAGGGTTTCCTAATAGAAGCCAATATCCCATTATTTAGAGGCTATAAGAACAAGGGAGAGGGTAATACGGTCAGATTTATAATGGGTCTCCTGTCTAGCCTCCCCGTGTAATCTCCAGGGGGAGGGTCTCTAACACGATTTCCTCTACCCCCTACCCCAACGTTGTCTATCCATTAGTGTAAAACAAGCACAGGTTTTTTACTGCTTTATTTTACAACGTAAAATATACTTTGGAGCTCTATTACCTCTTTCAGTTTAAAAATTGATTTGCAATATTCTAACTAGATTTATTTTTATACTTAAATGTTAAAAAAGAAAATGTAACCCCTGTTAATTTATTATTGTTAGTATGCCACGTCTTGATTTGAATAATTTATCGATTCATTAATCAACCATAATATCAACAGGCATTTTTATGCAATATTATCATTTATCAGAGTCACCCTTAATTTATCATTTCCTAGGTCGTGCAAACAAAAACTTTGAATGGAGAGAAGATGACAAATGGGGCAGTAACCGAGATATTGTAAAGAAAAGTATGAAGATATTAAGGTCAGGCTTTTTACTAGTATTTTTACGAGCCTAAAACTACTAATGTTTACAAGATGTACCTAGTACCATCTTATAACTATTAATACAATCTTAAGGACACTTGAATTAGAATTCGATGATATAGTAGTACCTTCTCTTAATAACCTTCATAATATCAATAAAAAAATAAATCATAAGAAGTACGTTATTTTAAGTTGTGATATATGTTATAATGCAGTAAAAATGTGTGCGTTAATTTGTCTAAATAAAATTCAGAAGAATCGTTCGTGACAGTAATTACTAATTTCTTCTGAACTTAGCGAAAATAACAGAGGGTATATATCGTTCTGAAGAACAAACATTTTTTTGTTAACAATTTTAATAATTCTACACCTCAAATCTGTCGAATTTTCAAAGTTCAAAGATTGTGACGTTTTTGGGACCCCAGGGCATATTTTTGGTACTGTGAATGCTGTCTCTCATTTAGTTTTTGTGAACTAACATATTACATATATATATATATTTAT